>JAPYYQ010000269.1:0-97150 GCA_030522585.1 Anagyrus pseudococci
TTTTGAAATTCTAGGTTTTGAATTTCTTTTAAAAAATTATAGAAAATCGTATTTTCGGACAAATTTGAAATGGTTTGTCTAGATTGTGGACCCCGCCCATATCTAGGGTATTTACGAAAAACGAGAGTTGTCATCAGTAGTGTTGTTTGGAGAAAACAAATTATCATTTGTTTACTTATACCGTTATTTTCTTATGATTATCATATATTATTTGTACAAGTAGATATATACAATAACTTGTAAATGAAACGTACGTTGGAGCGGAAGATAATAACTATATAAAAGTAAATGTGTATGAAATCTTAGCTTTTGTGAGTTTTCCGCTTCCAATGTACGTTCTGTGCACAGTTTTTCGAATTTTAAATACAACTGTGCACAGGTTAATTTTTGGTATATTAGACATTATATAAGTATTGTATAGGAGGTCGAGAAAAGTGTGGCGGAACAAGGTGGTAGAAAAGCGGTTAGCAAGAAACGTTGTTCCCCGCAGCTTTCTCGATCCATCGAGCAAGCTCGGTGCTCCTTGGCTCGGAAAGCAATGCCGCTCAATAGAGATAAACGCGGACGACATTGATTGTAGAGCGATGAGTGTGTTTCGAGCCTGGAAGCTCCACTGCTGCTCGCGGAATGCTAGTTTAGCCTGCCGATTTAATCGATCGGTCATAATATACATGCCGCTGGAATGTACATTTCTATCTAGAGAGGGATCTAACAAGTGGCGTTTGTACTTTCAGGTGGCGGTAGCACGACGAGCAGCGTGAGTCACTTGGTGACGAACGAGGTGCCGCTCGCCTCGCTGAGCCTCGCTCCGATCGACATCGACGAGATAGCCCCGCTACCGAGCAGCAACCGCACGGGCAATCCGCTAGCCGATCAGAGCGGCGCCAGTGGTAACAGCAACAACCCCGCCACCGCGACTCCGCTCTCGGCCTCGAGGCTCAGGCTGCTCCAGGACACGACGATGATCGAGTCCGCCCTCGACCTCGACTCGCTCGAGGAGGCGAGCGTCGGCCGCGGCAGTCAGGCTGGCCTCATCAAACTCGCCGCTCCACCGGGACTCGTCTGACGGACAGTCCAGAGGCGGGAGCTCCTCTAGCCCTCGCCACAAGACTGAACTCCCCCCCCCTCCCCCCCACAGCCACCAGCACACCCACGCATCTCCTCACTCCCCCTCCCTATCTATCGCTCTACGCGCTCTTCTCTTATCTCCTCGTCAAACATAGAGGATAAGACTGCGAAATCGGTGTAGCTAGAACGAAAGATTTAGTTAGGATTATATCAATTACAAGCTCGGCTCTGCGCCTCTGGACGATACTTGACGAGGATTAGCAGCGATATACAGCAGAGGCACACACCTCTCTCGGTCTCGTATTTTCAAGGAGATTATCATCCTGTTCAATGAGATTTCTTTTTCCTCCCTCTCCTTACACCATCGTCATCTCATCTCTCTCTCTCTCTCACCTAAAAGAATTCAACGACTAGAACACTTACTTAATAGGCTATCGAACAATTAACACGATGCTTAAGTGCGTTCCTCGTTTCTTTTATTTTCTCTCCAGTTAGCTTTGATTCGATGACTTTCATTTAGCAAGCCAATAACATTTATTGGTTTATAAAGGTTCAATAAATATGTGCGTGTGTGCGTGTGTGTGTGTGTGTGTCCGAGTATGCGTGCGTGCGCGTGTGATGATGCAGCTTACGTCAAAGTATACCTATAGACCAATTTACAGATAATATATATATTTATAAAATACGTATTGTTAAATTTGTTTAGCGACGTTGCTTTTTAATTTGCGCTTTGCCGCTGGCCGTTCTTGGGTTTTTACTAGTTACACGTATAACGCGGACTCGTGATGAATTTTGAAAACAACATTTTGTTCCTTGTTTTTTATACGATCTTTCTCGACTCTCAATTTTTTAAATGCGCTTACCTAGTTCTTTTTTAACTGTAGCAAATCAAACGTTTTATGTCGGCATACTACATCCCAATTGACTTTGCAGCTTAAAAGCTGTCCTGCCACATGTTGTAAAGTGACGTTTTTAAACTCTGTTTGTTTTTTTTTGTTTTCCACGTGTAAGTAGTAAAAATCGTTAAGGAATGAAATTTTAGAAAATTACAAGCTGATAAAGGTGCAGAAAACAGTGAGAATAAAGTAAATGAAATTATCAAAATGATATTTTATAAAGTATATTTACAATAAAACATTTATTCGAACAGATTAATTGTTGCTCGCGTATTTATTATACTTAGACTATCGGATATAAAATAGTAAATAAAAGAAAAAAACATAGTATAAAAAACTGTTTATTCTATCTATAGAGAAACAATCGGTAGGCGAAACTCATACGGCTACCATTTATTAAAAAAGCTTTCATTCCAGATTCCCTATGTGTAATGAAAGTTGATTTTACTTTTTGAGTCTTCTAAAATCTCTGTACTCTGAGATTTTCTCTAGTTTGCAAATTGATAACTCGCAGAACTGTACAAATATTAACAGCACCTGTTCACTTGCACTTCTTTGTGTGTCTTTATATAAATGTTACAAGAGTCAAGTGATTGTTACGATCAATACAACAAAATGTAAATTATAAGTGAGAAATTTTGTTACATTCACGCGAAAAAGAGATAAATTTTAAGAATTGCATTTAAACCGCATCTCAATTTCTAATTAACTCATTTGTTTATCCAAACGTTATTACATTTAATTATAAATATATTCTTACTGTTTCTTTTTTATCAATAAAGTAGTAAGAATATCGAAATATTGTTCAAACAAGTGTTTTTAATAAAAAAAATGTGAGCTTTGAGTAAATTAAGGTGTTGTAGAGCATAGTGTATTTAATTATGCAATCACTGCCCAATGAATAATTTTTGTAATTCCAACTGCTTAATTAATTAAAATGCGGATACAGGTTTTAATGTATTAAAGTATTGTAAGATTTTGTAATTACAAATTTTGTATTTGAATCATTAATGTGGGGAAATTATTGGAACGATGCAGAGATTGATTCTTTTGTAAATACCTTAAAATTTATGTATATAAATTTTTGTGTACATACTTTATAAATATTATTAAGTATAAAATTATAAAAGAAAAATTGAAATTAGTCACTGTGTTTTTTATAGTTAAAAACTTTTATTACAAATTATAACATTACCTTTTTTTATTTACATCAATTCTGAATGTTTATTATCATCTATATAAGATAAAAATTCAATATAAATGCTAAAAATTTATTATTTGTACAACTTCTAGTTTTTCGACAAGTGTAAAAATTTTAAGATAATGCAAAAAATTGCAAACAATATTTTTACTTGTTTTACATATATTACAATTTTTTTTTTATAGTTGGAAATTTTTTTCATTTATTTTAATGTACCTTGTTTTCAATGTCATCATTTCGTTACTTATCTGAAGATAAAATTAAGGCATAGTCACTAAGTCTTAAAAAAATTTTAAACCAGCTATACTGAATTGAGCTTGAAAGCAGGTTCAAAATAGACTATACGATACAAATTTTATATGATGACAAAGCTTACCATTTCATAAAACTTTGATTGTAAAAATCTTCATTCTCTCTTTTTGGAAGATAACTGGTGCACTAAAATTGCAGCTATAGCAATAATAAATGATATAACCATAACTACAATGTATATTGGATAGTGACTGGTACTTGCTGTTTCAGTGTCATGTTCTGCTGTGACACCATGAGTCTCATTTTGTGGATAAAGTAATGGATCTGATGGATCTACCAAAAAAAATTAATCTTAAAAATTATTTTTAGATATTCAGATACAACTTGATACTACACTTACCAACTTGACGTTCAACATCTTTCTGAATTTGACTTTCTAGTACATCAATATCCAGCAACTCTTTTAAAATGACTAATGATTCTTGGTATCCTTCACCAGGAAATAAGTAATCAGATAAGATTACTTTATTTTGAGGTAATTCAACAAAAACTCGCCTTGGTGGTTCATGTAAAGTTACATTTTCTAAACAAATCAAGAAAAAAGTTAAACTCAATAATGATAGAGAAAAATTAAATGTTTAATCTAACCTTCTGGAGATCCATTTTCTTCTTCAATTACACTATCATAATGTAATTCTAGTCTACTTGCTAAAGATCGAAGGATATCTTGTTTCACAGCATTGGTTGCATCTTGAATGCTTGCTTTCTGATGAACTGCTGTTCTACTTACTAGTTGTCCTAGTAATCGCATTGATGCACCACAAGATATAATTTTAACACTCTCTTTCTCATCTTTCAAAACCTAAAATTATATGTATCATATGTTGATTTCTTCAAATGTATGTAAATGCTAATGGTTTTACTTGCTTTCAAAAACTCACACATGGAAGATAAACTCCTACTTGAAGTACTTGTTCAACTTCTTCTTCGTTTTTGTCTTTTTTACTCTTCTTTTTTTTTGCAATTGCTTCAATTAATTCATCAGATGGTTTTGGTTCATCTTCAATTACTACAAGAGCCGTACTTATTGCATTAGCAATTTCTTTAATTATCTCCTAAAATTTGTTATTTGTACTGTATTAAAACTTTTATTATAATTAAAGAGCCAAAATTTTAAACTTACTTGAAATTGTCTTTTAAGAGTATGTTTGCGGATTTCATCTAAAATTGGAAAAAGTTGATCTAAATCAAGAATAGACTCTAACTGGTGCCACTTGGTGGCTTTTTTCTGAAATTTCCAGTCTGCTGGCTTTAAAATTCCACCTGTACTTGTTTCAACTGATTTACAGACATACCTATAAATTATATAATAAATTTTCAATCAGTTAATATAAAATAAAATTTAAAATAAAAGCACTTTCTATAACTCACTGTTTTGTTATGCTATTGTAAGTTAGTATTAAATTTTCATAGCTACTATTACCATACAAATATATATTCGAAGATAAATTTTTGTAAATAGCAGAAAGAACAGATCTGAACTTTTGCACTTTAGCAGTATCACTGAAACAGTCTTCAGCACTAACAATAAATATTCCTAAAACCCACATTCCACCTGGCAGCATTCTAGTTACCTTTAATTAAGAAAACAACAAAATTTTCAAAAAACTACTATTAAACAATAAATTCTAATGGAAACGCACTTGTTTAGCATGATCAGCTACAAGATTGATGTCAATGTCTTTGATGCACTTGATAGAATTATTAGAACTTTGTTGAGCAGAATTTGTCACTGGGAGAGTAAAAGTTTCCTCTACAACCTTTGTGTTTGAAGTAGGCAGAGTCTTGGCCAAATGAACAACAAAATCCTTTTGTTCTGTGCTCTAAAATTAATAATAATAAGTTAATAATTTTGTCCTGTCAACATTTTATAATTAATGCAATTGATGTGGCACTTCATAACTCTCTTGTACATTTGCCAAATAGGTGTATCAACACTAGGTTGATGCAATTTACGTGATGGCACAAACAGTACAAGCGATGTTAAAAAATAGACGAGGCCGACAAGGGAAGTTTCACGTGCAATGTAAACAGAGAGATGCCGGCTGAGGTAAGTGGAGATAGCCGCAGCTGTGGGATAAGAGCGATGTGGACCGAACTAACCTGGCCGAGGATGAGACCAACGCTGCAGGCCTCGGCTGTCCCAAGAGAGTCCAGGTACTCGAGGAGCCGCTCCTCCGCGTACACGCTTCGGCCCATATCTTCTTGTGAATGCTGCGGAGCGCCTGGCGCTGTCTTTAAAATTACAAACGAAGCAGTAATTCTACTGACGCCCAGTCGGCCACTGATCTAACAGCTGCGAGTGCCAAACAAAACGCCAAGAACAGCGGCCGCCGCTTCTATTGGTAAATATATATCTATATATAACCCCTTGTATACGTCACAACATGGCCGACTCGAGGCGCGCAGATTAACATAGGAGATTTAGAACAAATTAAAGTTTTTTAATGATTGTGCCGATTCTTTACGTGTGAAAAGTAAATCAATACAACATTTATTGTTTTCCAAGAGACTTTCATCATTTTTTATTAATGTAAAAGATATGGTTGTTTATAATAATATAACACTATCAAAACTTAAATCCCAATTACGGGCTCGCTCGCTTCAGCAACAATGCAATAATAATATTCGGAAATATTTACAATGAGCTAGTCGTCTTTGACAACTAATCGCCCAAACAACCATGTACATTTTTCAAATAAAGTCTGTTTTTTTTGCTTGTGGCATTTCCCATAAATACTTGTAAAATAAAAATTTTAAATGTTTATTATTATAATCAATAAGAAAATAATTATGTACAAGAGGAATAAATAAAAAATTGAAGTGTCGGGAAACTTATGAATCGTACCAATCTAGAAAAATAAGCGTGAATGACATGATCAGAAGGAAAAAAAGAATCCAAACTCGTAAACCCGCGTTCCTCTGAATAGCTTCGCGAATTTGTTGATTAGCTTCCCGTACGTTTTCAGTGGAGCCTACTATTGTCGTCAAGACATTGTCCAAAGTTTTATCTTGATTCATAACTTTGTCCATGAATATTTCTTGCAATTCATTGATGTGCACGACTTTATTTTCAATTTGCTTTATGTCTTCGGTTAATATGTTTAAATTCGAGAATAGCTGTTCATTTTCGGCTTCTAAAATTTGCACGTCTTCGGAAAAGACTGCGTTACTCTCGCTAGCCGGATTCTGGGCTATATCGTTATTTATTTCTTGAATATTCAAAGATTTATTTGTTGTTTGGGGCTTGCTATCTAGCTCCTTTTTCGTGAAACTACATCTTTTGTCGACTATTGATTTTAACTTTTTAATTTCCGTCTGCTTTACAACTCTGTTTATGCACAAAGACTCAACGTCGGCGTACATTTTACAAAAATATTTAAGATATTCTACGATAATCATGAGAATAATTTTCCGATGTTCATAATGTTGCTTCGATACGCAGTTTTCTTCGATGTTTGTTTTTAAACTTTCCAAATGCCGGAAGGAAGCATCGATTATTTCTTGTGCCTTCAAGTCCGTGAGATTTGGGTACGCCGAGCAAGTTTTATTTGCGATGTACTTGTTACTACTCAATAACTCGTGATTTTTTACCAATTGATCGTATACTTTTGACGCCTGAGTTGCTATTGCTTGAGAATTGAGTAAAAAGGAACTCGTTTTCATTTTTACATTGCTGTTGTCAATACGTTTTTGCGAATTTTTTGTTTGTTCGTTAATTTTAGCAGCTGATCTAATGCAAGCCTTAAATTCTGAGCTTATATCCATTGTTACGTTTGCTCCTTAACTTTTGCTCCTGAAATTAATTTAATAAAAATTGAATTGATAGTGAAAAAAATATATTTTTATATTTTTACCTCTATAACAATTTGTAGTTTTGATACAGCTGTTAATAAACAAAACACAGCATCATTGTTTATAACAACGTTTAAAACTAAAAATCAACTTCTTAGCATAGCATATGTTTATAACGTAACATAGGAGTCCTGAAAAGAAGTGAAAATTGAAGACAGTACAGTAACTCTTGTGTACAAACTCTTCAGATTAGAATTCCTGTATTTTCTAGCCTATCAACAATTATTGCCACTGCAGTCCTTTAAATTGTTTTGTAAATATCTGCAAGAAAATTTGATAAGGTAAATAATGTTTTAAAAACCGTAAAGAAATATAATGAATATTGCTTACGAGACTTTAATAATGCGAAAAATATTAATTTTTAAGGTTATTAAAAAATCTGACCGAATGTACATATATCCGTCTGCTACATGGATTACAGTGCCATCACAACAATGTATTCGTCCGTGACTCCGTATCCGTAACACACTGCTCTGAATGGTTCATGGAAACGTGGAGCGGGCAAAACACAAATCCACAAGTGCAAACGTGGCTTAAGAGGCTAACGACTAGGCGGCAGATTTGATTGTATTTAAAAGCGAAAAAGTTAAGCTTTTAAATTTTCAGAACAATCTTTTATTCTTGCTTCAGATTTATTTTTACAATTAAAACAATGACAATGAAAAATAATAAAACTAGGTCAAAGGATAATTATTTCAGTTTTAGTTTTCAGTCAAGACACTGAATTTGTTTGATCCACTTGCAATTTTCGGCTCCTCTTCTTCTGAAGATTCTTCTGAAGACTCGGCCGAACTTTTTTCCTCAATGCTTTCATGTTCCTCAACGTTTTCTTCCTCAGTTTCAGATTCAGACGAAGAATTATTAACGCTTAGCGGTTTATCGTCGTTAGAATGAATCCTTGCTTGTATCCAGTTTACAATTTCAACTTCCGGATGATTCTCCCACTTTTCTGTTGATAAAGAAAGTTAAAATATATTTCATATAAGTATAAGAAGACAATTATTTTACAAAAATTACCTTTATCACAAAACCATCCTGGTGGATAAGCATAAATACAAATTTTTCCTTCTAAGGCCATACGAAGTAAAGAATTGGCTGCTCTGTATGTATCTGGTCTAGCTGCTTTTGCTGTATGGAAATTTTTTTTAATAGCCCAACTATCACAAATATCCATTGCAGACCAAGTGTCATCATTATCTTGATGTTGCAATTTCAATAAAGATGGTAAATCAATTCTTTCAGACAAAAATTTCACAGTTGTATATGGTTCTCTAACTTGAGCTATAGGATAAGAACCCATTAAAATTTGAAATTGTTTAGGCACTGTTGAGGGGAAAACTAAACCAGGACAGTCACATAAACATACTTCTTTAGTAAGGAAAATAGTCTGAAAATGTTTAGTGTGACCTGGTGTTCTAGACACACTAACAACTTTTTTACCTGAAAAACAATAATTTTTATTAGTCTTCTTTACTTGATCCTCTGGCACAGATATGAAAAATTTTATTATTTGTACACATTACCCATTAAAGCATTAATCAAGGAAGATTTGCCAACATTTGGACTGCCAACACAACCAATAGTCAATATTCCATTCTTATATTTTTCATGTTCAAAATAACTAGTATCATTTTTTTCTGTGACAACATTATCTTCTCTTTTTAAATCTTCAAAGTCGTATTCTAAATGCATTTCTTCTTGAATTTTTTTTTCCCATGAGGTAAAATCAATCTTCTCTCCTACAATTTTTTTGCAAGCCTCCATTATTTTTTGAGCTCCTTCTGCAGCCATTTTTAGTTTTCCTTTTCTCTTTCTAGATTTCAAAAATCTTTCTTCTTCCACATTGTTTCTCAAGTTGTACGATGGAAAAGATGTAAAAATTAAAATATGAAGTTTGGGATACTTTGTTTTAAAATATTCTTGCCAAGCAACGACCAGAGCTGCTGGTGCTAAATCAACTTTGTTTAAAACTAAAATTATATCTTTGCCTAACTCACTAGTAACATAATTATATAAATAAGGTGGAAACATCATAACTGGATATCTAATATCAACAATTATCAATAACAAATCACACATTTCAACAACTCTCCACAATTGTCGCCATGTTTCAAGGTTCAGTTCAAAATAACTAATATTGGCTAAATTTTCTATTTTCTTTAAATATTCCTAGAAAAAAAAGAGAAATCTATTTTTTTATCAATAAATAATTTTCATTTAAAACTGTTAAAAGCACATACATGAAAGTATCTTTGTTCCCTCATTTCAAGTTGCTCTTTTGACATTTGAAAATCCCAAGGTGGTCGCTTAGGCATATCAATTTCAGAAGGAAAATAATCATCAGAAATCTCTTGCTTTTCTTTTGGACATGGTTCTATTGTCTGTCTTGCTTCTTCTCTTCTTCTTTGCAGTTCTTCTTTAGACTCTTGGAAAAACTGTAAGGCATACATACTACTTTTTCCAGACTTGTCCTTTGGTTGTTTGTTAATTTTTTTAATTCTGGAAGTAAATTCATTGTTATCTTCTTCTTCCTCTTTACTTGAAGGTCCAGCTTTAAGAAATAAATGATGTAAATCACAATAAAAAGTAAAATTAATAATTTGGGGAAAAACAATAAACTTACTAAGTAGAACCTGAGTTTTACGTTGTTTTTTGGCTTGCATCTGTTGTTTCTTAGCTTTCCCGCTAAACGGAGTTTTTCTTCTTCCTTGAGGCATTTTTCTGACCTTCCAGAGTAAATTTCCAAATAGTTGGGAAAGGTGGGATCTTACTTGTGAAGTATCTGGATCTTCTTGCTCGAAAATTTTCAGCGAGAAGTTGCGATCTAGAAGGTACTTAAATAAAAAAGTAGGGGAATTGGCGACGAACGGTTCGCCGTGACAACATTCCCCCACCACGCGGCACAGCGGGTACCTAAGTGCGTGTGTCAGAGAGAGACAGAGCAGACAGCGCGCGGCGTCCTGAAAGAGGAGCGAAGGGGAGAAACACGTTGAAACAAAAGCATTTACTATTTAAAACTTTCCGCTAAAAAATTTAGTTTAGAAACGAGTATTTAATTTATGGGCGATTGTTTAAACTCTTAACTCAACGAAATATTGAGTACTGAATTTGCTACGGGAATTGTAAAAAATTATTCAATTCCTTATAATTTACAAGTATAAACAAGTGATAAATGACTTTCTCTTTTACTTAAAATATATTATTTATTTATAAAATTTTAATTATTTCCCGCATTTATTTTGCAGTGTGTTCGTGTATCTACTGGTGGTAAAGTAAGGAACATATTATACGCCTCACTTCAGCTCGAAGATATAATGAACACGAGGCATAATTTTTTTCTTCGAGAAAAGTAATAAATATACAAAAATCATTAAATTATTAATCGCAAGACTATCTTCTTTATAATCTAAGGTCATTTTTCTGTCAAAGGGCGAACATTCATCTTTACTAAAATTTGTACAACAATTGTACGAAGGTCCGCCTGTGTAACCTCGTTCACCGGCGCTGGTGACGGGGAGGTGGTAATTCTTCACCCCTCTCTCCTCTCCCTCTCTCAAGGCCCAGTCAGTAGCGTTCACAGTGTTGGCTTGATCGCAGACCCGTAAACGAGTGACTTTTAGTCGAACTGGTAAGGTTCCGCATCTCCATTTTTATTTCTACAGACGCCAACGAGTGCAAAAAGAAAGAGAATAAGTAATCCTTTGTAATATTTCCGGCGCACTGGAAGGCTCTCATTTTCACCGGCCGAATCGCAGTTCTTGAGTGCGCGCAGAAAGAGAGCAACAGCAGCGCCGTGTGCGTCCCGTCCACCTAGAGAGAGCAAGAAAGAAAGAGAGAGAGAGAGAGAGAGCATCGGTGGGCACCACTCCTATCTGTGGCGTCCACGCCGCTTTAACGAAACGCTTCGAGGGCTAATCGTATAGTGAACGAGGTTGACGTAGGCCGCGACAGATAAGCCGCTCAGCCAGAGTGTCTAGGTGTGCGTACAAGAGAGAAAGAGAGAACGAGCGCCGAGAACGGCCAGCTTGATCAAGTCGCCAGAGAGACCTCGTCGCCGCCAACGCCGCCGCTACCGCTGCCAGCAGCTCTTCTCCCGCACGGCTAGTTAACGACCTAACCACGGCGGGCAAGAAAAAGAGACGCGGCTCCCCGCGCGAGCGAGATCGGGACGAGGACGAGGACTACCACCACCATCATCGGCGCCAACGCAGCAGGAGCCGCGAGCGGGACTCCTCCTACAGGCGTTCCTCCACCTCCCGCAAGTCGTCGCGCGACCGCGACCGTCGTAGCTCCAGCAGTAGCCGCAGCGTCGGCAGCAACAAACCGAACCTGGCGCAGCACGAGCCCCCGGCCTTGGCGCTCGCCGTCCACGAGCTGAGCAATAGCAGCCTCCTCGACCACAATAGCCAGGATAACAGCGGGATGGGCGACTACTCCGCGGTAGGCCCACCTCCTGGGATTTTCTCCCAGACTCCGGCCTTTGCGGCAGCGGTACAGCGCGCCAAGCAGGTGAGCGATCTCCTCTACCCCTACCCTCCCCCCCCCCCTGCCCCTCCGCCCGGTTGCTGCTCTCCGTCTCTTAGCTCCGGTCTCTTGCGCATCCTTATCCCATCGAATCCTCGCACTCGGGGATCAATCCAGAATCCAGGCTTTCTAGGCCAAGAGGATGTGTAGAAGGCGGCATCGTCGTGGTGTGCGTGCGCGCACGTACGACGCGCGATGCCGACGCGGCGTGGGTAGACGGCCCCCCGCAACAGAAGAGACAGAGAAGGAAGAAATCGCAAAGATACTTCGGCACAGTTCCTTTTAGCTCTTTTGCACGTGCACCGCCTTCCTACCATTTCTACCGTTTGACATGATCTTTACTGTTACGTTCGAGTCGCAGCGGCGCGGCTGCTCACCATTTTTCCACTTATAATACCATGTGACTATATTCTCAGTAGTACTCCTACAAAGCTTTATAAAACCAGTAGTTACTCAAGTTTCACAAGATAGGTTACAGTTGACTTTTTTGTAGATCACTTATAACATGCAGGTAACACGTACAATATTTTTCCATGCTTTATGTAACAATTAGTCAGAAATGGCTATAACAAAAACTGACATTTGAGCTGTTGTTGTAATACAACAAAAATTGTAAGACATAAATTTAAAAGTAGGCTTTGTACTTTTTTAAATAATTATGATTCAATAATAGAAAATCTAATTGAATAATTTCAAATTTCCAACCAAACATATTTATTGTATTTATAACTTTCAAAAGAGTATTAATAACATATTCATTCCTATATAAAATTATAGAAACTCCAAGTTAAAATAGGAGTTTCTTAAACATTATGCAATTTTGACTCATTTCAGATTGCAGCAAAGATAAATCCCCAAGGTACACAAAATAGTCAGGATCCACCAAAGAAGCGACCTTTAGAAGATGGTTCAGGTAAAATTTGACTAAATACTGATTAATGAGTAATAAGTTATGTTTGTATTATTTATAAAATTTCATGCCATATTAATATTATACATATTTTTCAATAAGCTTAATATAATTTTAGTGATTATTAAATAAATGTTCAATTTTTTCAACATCAAATTATTACTTTTCAATTCTAAAAAACTATTTATCACAACTTTTTTTACCAACCATTTGATCAACCAAATATAATAATGATAAATATTTCCAATCTTTGGAATTCCATCTTACTTAATTCTAGAATCTGAGTCAAAGAAGCTTGCAATATCTGACCCACTATTAAATCTTCGAGGAAACACTCCTGGTCTTTCATCAAATATTAATGAAAACTCTTCAAAACCTCCTGGTGCTTCCACTCCAATCCCATCTAATTTGGGTATGTGCAATGAAGAAATCAGAGTTCCTGACAAATTGGTAGGCTTAAGTAAGTGAAAACAATTTTTTAACAGTTCAAATCTCTCTAGAGATATTCAATTACATATAAATATTGATACATTTTGAAATAAATGTAATAAATATATCTCAATGTCCATTTCAGTTATTGGAAGAGGAGGTGAACAAATAACCAGAATTCAAAGTGAAACAGGATGTAAAATACAAATGGCTGCAGAAAGTGGGGGTCTGCCTGAGCGTGTATGCACGCTAACTGGCTCCCGAGATTCCGTCAAGTAACTTGTTTTTCATCATTTTTCATATTTTTGCTTATAATTTTATCTTTGTATTATGTGCAATGTAATACTGTTATGTTGATTTAGGCTGAAAGAGTTGGACACTTCATATAAACATATTTTTTAGTTTGCAACTTAAATATTTGGTACTTAACAAAATGAAAATCAGAGATAGTTATATACTTGTAGTCATACACAAACAATATTTTTCTTTCATCTCAAGGCATGAATGTATTGAAAATGAAAAAAAAAGTGAAAGAAATATCATCATTTAAGAAGTTTACTGTTAGGTGTTCAAAATTCATGAAATTTAATATATTTATGCATAAATTTATTAATGATACTAAAATTTACAATGTATCAAAATATTATCTTATCACATACCCATCTTCTAATTATTCTCATAATTTAGACTACACAATGAATATTTTAATGATATATTAATATTATAAATGCATAATATGAAAATATATACAAATAATTTATATTTAATATTATTTGGTAAATTATATTAGATTAACATTTTCTTGTTCAATGTTTATTTAATGTTTAAATATATTTAATAATTAAATAAATTTTTGAACATTAAATGTTAAATAAAATTAAATTTAAATGAAATTCTATAATTTTAATAGAAATTTACATATTTTCTATGATTATATAATTCCCATCCTCTACAATAATATATAAATATATATCTATATATTTCTATTTAATTCTTATGTGTGATATATAATGTAATAATGTTATTTATCAATGAAATTAAAAATATACATGTAAAGGATGTATGACCCTGGATGTGAGTACAAGTGGTCTTTTGATATTCATATTTGATGCCATATTGAATCTATAAAATATTAAAAATTTGACATTTTGACATTGTGATTTGAAAAATATTGCATTTACTAATAGTTTTTTACTTTCACTAGGGTTTGGAGAGGGAAGTGATAGGATATGTGTGTGAAAAAATTGGATGGAAGAAAAGTAAAATAGAAAAATGCATGGGTACTGTACTGGAAGATAATCGTTTTTATCTATTTGGAACAGCTCGTCATAACGGCGATCAATGATGATCGTTATATTTTCGCATTAAACATAAAATATTCTATATTTTAAATTACCATTATCACTGATGTGACAAAATTAATATTTAAAATTATTTAATATAATTGATTGTGTATATGCATATAATATTAATCTATAAATAATTATTGCACTCTATATAAACATTATCAACACTGTAGTATAATATAAATGTGTTTAGATTCTACTTTATTCAATAATTTTATTGGGATGGTTCAAGTTGGGAATTAAAATAATTTTACTGCAATATATTAAGTATCCCTTTTTTATTTTTATGTTATAGTCGAGCCAGAGATCTTGTACTGTCTCTCGTCAACCAAAAAAGGCCGGATGAACAAATACCAGGAGCAAATCCTCCTTATCCAGGTCCACCACTTCTACCAACAACATCCTCAAATCCAGGTGTTGTTGAAATTATGATTCCTGGTCCCAAAGTTGGGTTGATAATTGGTAAAGGAGGAGAAACCATTAAACAACTTCAAGAGAAATCTGGAGCAAAAATGGTTGTTATACAGGAAGGACCTGCACAGGAACAGGAAAAGCCTCTGAGGTTCTACCTTTAGCTTATTTTTATTGCTCGCCAATAAGTATTGGGCTTAATGTAATAATCGCAAATTAATATCGTATTTTTAATTTCAGAATTACCGGTGATCCGGCTAAAGTTGAGCATGCGAAGCAACTGGTCTACGAATTGATAGCTGAAAAGGAAATGCAAATGTACAATAGGGGTAATAGAAGTTTCAATCAAGAAGGCAATCCCGAAGGTGTTGAGGTAAGTTCAATGGATTTATCTTAATAATAAATTCCTTTGCTCTTTTAACACGTTTAGTGCATAGATTTCTTGCTTTTAGTTTTTCAATTATTTTGATAAAAGTATTTGCTTAGTTAGTGATCTAATGCTTGGAAACCATAATGAATGATGTATTCTATGCCTTTCATTTTCTGCTTAAATTTATGTTACTATTATAAAATCTTATTTTTAAACAATCAAAGTAAATCCAAAATGAAAGAGTTATCAATTTATAAATATAAAAAAATAGTAGATAATGATCCCTAGATAAATTGATAATAGTAATAAGAAGTTAACATTTCATTCTTCATTAGTTTTATATTTTTTTTTTCAATTTCATTCTTACCTGTATTCACTAATTTTTCGTGATAGACATTGTAATTCAATATATTACAAGAAAGTATTTTTTCTAATTCAATTAACAATGAAAATTCGTTCCTCTATCGAACACATCAATCATTGAATATGCACATATTCTTTCATTTTACAAAATTAGTCATTTTGTCAAGGATAAAATCTCCAAACTTGTATTCATTTTTTACATTAAACTCGCGATACTCATGTCAAGATTTTCGAGAAAAGTAAAAAGAAGTGAATACAACAGATCCGATCCCGGCATAATCCCTTCCCATCCCGTGGCACGAGTGTGTACTAGTCAAAGACGAGGTAGATAGTGTAAACAAAGGCCTGAGCTGGACTGTGATGGGGTGGTCCGTAGGTATTCGTGCCGAAGGCCGCAGTTGGCTTGGTTATTGGCAAGGGCGGCGACATGATCAAAAAGCTGCAGCAGGAGACGGGTGCTAAAGTGACGTTCCTCCACCTCAAAGATGAGGCACCCGGTGACCGGACCTGCGTCATCACGGGCAGCGATGAATGTGTCGAGAACGCGCGAAAGAAGATCCAGGATATGATCGACAGCGTTCTGGTACGTTCAATCCTCCTTTAACTCTTTCTCATTTGTCTTTAACTATCCCATGCTGCCTTCAAACTTCTACTTGAAGAACAAAGCCATTCCTTTCTTATGTCACTTGCTTTTGCTACTTTTGTTCTTTCCATCGTCATTGCCGTGCACACTCAAGTTTACCTAACATGTATGCTCTGTTGCTAACAATCTTAATGTTCTTCTCATGCTGATTTAAAACTGCGAAATAACTAGTTCAAGCTTACATTTAGTGTTCCATGTTTTCTCCCACGTTAACGGATTAATACTTCAATGATAACAATTTAACTATTTTTTTCTACTGAAAACTTTTTTTAAACATTTTGCATATTAATTACAAATAATTTAGTGAAGCATGTTGTCTGGGATTTGTTATATGAAAGTATGTTGCACTAAACGTGTAATAAGACACTAACGTATAATAAATGTTATTGAAAAATAAATTAATATGATTTTTGCTTCGTTCCAGAAGGGTGGCAGACCAAATACACGTGGTAATGGCGTTACTAGCCGACCCAACGAGTACGGAGGGTGGGATGGTAGAAACCAACAAAATATGGGAAATAAAATGGAATTCACTTATCCAGTTCCCACCAATAAATGCGGTATTATCATTGGAAAAGGTAAATGATATTCCAATAAATTTTTATAAACATTTTCTGTCCTTTGTATATTGAAAATTGACTAATAATGTAATATTACTTGTACAGGTGGTGAAACGATTAAACATATTAATCAACAAACTGGTGCCCATTGTGAACTTGACAGACGAAATCCTGGTACAGAAACAGAAAAGTACTTTATAATTCGCGGAACTCCTGAACAAGTCGAACATGCAAAAAGGGTCTTTGCCGAAAAATTAGGTCAAAATCCGGTTCGTATTGAATTATCTGCATACTTACTGTCACAACATTATTCATCTTGTAATTTTTTACTAATTATTTTATTCATATGAATTTTTATAGCCTCAACAAAATAATATGTATGGCGCTCAAAATGCGATGGGTTACAATCCAACATGGAACGCAGGCTACCAAGCATGGCCAGGACAAGCACCAACAGGTGATCCCAATGCTAGTCAAGGGCCAGTACAAATCAATCCATCTACAGGCCAAGCAGATTATAGTGCCCAATGGATCGTGTACTATCGATCTTTAGGCATGCACAAAGAAGCAGATGCAATTGAACAACAACTTAAACAGCAACAAGCGACTACAGTTAAACCTGAAATGGCCCAAGCTCAACCTGGTATAATAAATTACAAATTTCCTTTTTTTATCTGCTTATTTGAAAATGAAAAAATTTTAATTAACTACTATTCACTTTTCTAGCTGCTGGACAACCAGGAAATCCAGTTGTTGCTGCATCTCAACAGCAACCTCAACAGGCTCAGCCACAACAGCAGCAACAAAATGCTCAGCAAAATGGTGGCCAAGCTGACTATAGTGCACAATGGGCAGAATACTACAGGAGTATAGGCAAAATTAAGGAAGCAGAAGCTATTGAAGCGCAAATGAAAACTAAAGTAAATATCAGCTTAACTATTAAAATTTTATTAAAAACAATATTTTAACAAAGTCGTTTATCAACTTCTATAATAGTAGTATGTAATCAAATAACTTACAATCAAATTATTCAGCCGCAGCAGCAACAGCCACAAATGCAGCCCAACGCCATGGGATCTGGTCAAGCAGGCGCTCCTGGTGCAACTGGCGCACCAAATGCATTTCCTCAAGCTGCTTACGGTGGCTATTCGGGTATGAATCCAGCAGCGCCAACAGGTGGTTACTACACTCCTGGAGCACAGGGTACAGCTCAACCCACTCAACAAAACCCGGGCTATCCGGCTGGATATCAAAACTATCAGTACCCTCAGCCCAGCTCCGATAATTGAAAGTTCCACGCATCGTAAAATGAGAAACCCCAACAAAATATTACAGTAAGTGTAACTTTTGTATTTATACCACTGTTTTTATCTTCATCTTTGTGGAGAATATATATTCTTGTAAGTCTTTTCTGAGATTTAATTATTGTAGAACAATGATATTGCTTTTTCGTATATTTTTATTAAATTAAAAAAATTCTTTTTTTGTAATAAATATTGTGGACATAAATCTTTTAATTGAAACATCACTAGTTTCCATCAAGTGCATAATATAAATGGTAAGTAATTAGGAAACCCTCATGACTCAAAATGTCCTCTGAACTGTCTTATTAACTTCTCTTTAACAATTTTTTCAATAAAACACATTATCTCTACAAAGATGAAGAAAATAATTAGATGATAGAAAAAATGTTTTCATTTGTTATAATTATTTTTTTATATCTATATACATAAAAATAGTGATATCAATGGTGTAAGATAAAGAAATAATTTTTTAAATTTACTGAATTAATAATATAAAAATATTTTACTTGAGTTACATGTATAATGTAATTGTATTTCAGGAAATAATATATGTAAAGGGATATTGAATGAATGATTTTTATAATCTATGCAATATAAATATTTATACTATATATAATATATGTCATGATAATATATAATATAAATTATAAGAATATATTTTAAAATATATACATAATTATATCGCAATTATATGTATATGCATTACACCTTTGAAATATAAAAAAATGTAGTCTATTACATTTTACAATAATACTTGTTTATTCCTATACAGATTACAGATAGCTTTCCAGTGGAACGTTTTTAATACCTGCGGAACTCATATACATATATACATAAGAATATAAATATATGCGCATATACACGTATATGTATATATCTATAATCGTATAAAATGATGTTTGCACATTCATCGGTTTTAAGAAATAAAAAAATGGAAAAATGTGGACGCGAAACCAAACCTGAGACATTACCTTAAGTATATCTACGGAAGTATATTAACGGTTCACGCTTAATTTATAATGTAAGGATATTATTGATTGTTTTCATTTTTTTATACTTCTAGTATATAGTAATGTTCTAGTGATTAAGAAATGTAGGGCGTAATCTTGAAAAAAAAACGTAATAGTATAAAAAAATGTAATTTTTAAATTATGTAAGAACCTTATAGAACATTTTATAATTTGATCAAATGTTGACAATGAATTTCTTAACAAAATGTATATCAGCTTCTGATTAGTTAATTCTATAGGTTAAAGAAGTCCAACCTAATGATGTAATAAAATAATCGAAAAAATGTATGCTCGTCATTTTGCCAGATTATAATCAATTTATTGGATGGTCAAATGCATCTTTAAAACTGAAAGTCAAATGTTCGCAAATAATTAATTTCGTATTAAAATACAAGTCTGTAGGTAGGGAAAACTGTTCTATTGTTCCAAATTTTGTAACAAATTTTTTCTCATTTAAAATGTCAATTTTTCGAAAAGTTAATATACCACCGTGCATTCGCGGTGGATTGGTTATAAAAATTGACAGTAATGCTATGTATAAATTAATATGTATGTACCTACTTGTAGGTATTTTAGATAAAAATCATATTAAATTTCACCTTCCAAGTGTAATATTGACTAATGTAATTTATTTATTACAATGCGCTGGCAAATAATTGTGGGTCGTAATTTTTTCCTTTTTCTAGATTGAATAGGCAATTTTTATCTCTCAAGATCAGAAATGGAGCACTGAATGTGCAGCTTCAAGGTAATCAATTTTGACCTAAAAATATCAGAAATAAATGTATCCCATTTTTCTATTTAAAAGAAAAAATACATTGAAATTATGTTCATTGTCACTTATAATGTCTGTAAGAAATTATAAATATTGCTTTCTATGCTTATAAATAAAGTATTCTTTATTGAAAAGGTTCATGTGTGTAGTTTTCAGTTGACATACTTGCATAAGCAAGTCATGGTGTGAAAAAGGTTTATATATTTTTTCAGAAAAGTATAAACGTCGATCAAGAGAGAAGATTTGAAACTTTGCCCGTATAATTCAATTAATTTCGAAGTACCGATTGTATATTTCATTAGTTAATAAATTGTATGAAAAATTCCATTTTTAGTATTATTTTCTGCATATCACTAATAAATATTTCACTATATTTTATAAATAATGTATCAAATGTTGCTAAAAATTTAACAGTTTAAGTAACATATAATCAAAAAATATTAATGTATTAAAGATAAAAAAATTATTGAACTGTAATTGCAGGATAAGGACTGTAAAATGGCCGAAGTAATAAACGCTTCTGAATAAATTAATAACAACTTTTCAGCGCTTATGAGCACGCGTTAATCGAATGACTAAAGTGTCGTAATATTTGTAAAAACGTACCTCCATTCGTAAAATAAAGTTTTAACGAATGGTCTTAGATCATAAATTAATAAGAGAATTACTTATCTAAATGAATTACGAAACGGTTTTTATACATGCTTAGGAGAAGCGTAGCAGTGAAAAATAAATAGTTTATACTCTTGCTTCAAGTATCCACCATTTTCCCTTTATTAATCATTTACTTTGTAAAAGTACATTCACATTATAAATTAATTTAATGAACATTACCAGAATGTACATTAGCAAGATCTCTTAATTACAGTTGTAAACACCATTTGTTGACATCACCATTTTAATACATACAAATTAGAAACAAACATTGAATATAAATTGAGTTGGAAAACTTGATCACACTTGATAATTTCGTGATGTAATTATTGAAACAAATAAAGCATGTAAACAAAAAATACAATTTTTATTGAAATAATTTTTCCCTTGTATTTTAAAGTTTTACTTAATATCTATTACAATAAGCCATTGTATTAAGCAATTGTTGCGCGATACTTAATAAAATATTAGAAAAGTTATATAATAGTTCACAATATTAATTGTGCTATTTTGCGCTTTCAATTTCCACTGAACTTTATGTGCGATTTTACATTTGATTATGCAATAAATTCACTATATTTCGACAACTATTTCAAAGTCTGTTTAAAATTCGTCCAGGCCATAGTCTTTGGTAAAAATACAGCGATGTATTATCTAGTTTTATCTATAGACATTTGCTAATACTGCTTTTATCTATAAGATTAAGGTCCTTTAAGCAATTGAATTCCGTCAAAATAAAATTATATAATTTTCTAGCATCTAATGAATAATGTGGATTGCGGAGACCGTGAAACATAAAATAATATTTTCATTACAATTTAGTTTTTCATTATAGCAGTTTATCTTTAAGAATTAGGTTTAAAAAAAATATTTTAAAAGCTAAAGATCTTTTTTCTCATTAAAAATTGTATATACAGTAGCAATTTAATAGCCGCTAAATATACATTTAAAACACGAAATTCATATAAATGCAAAGCAAAAATTAAGTCTTTAAAATATTTCAATATTGTACATTATTGTTATTTTTAATTACGATTCCATTGTTAAAAAAGAAAACGCGTTAAAAATTCACTTATTTTTATGTACACACGGAAACAACAGTTCTCGATTAATGCTTTTTACCACAATATTCGAAAGATGTATGTATGTACGAGGTGCATAAGTATGTGCTTATCTTCTTGCACGTACTTTGCTTTAACTTCGTGAAATGTTTGATCAATCGTTCAACGATTGAAGCGCTACTACGGCAAACGTGTTCTATGACAGCGAAAGAATACTGCCCTCGCTTTATCGTAACACTTGCACATACAAATATTCCTGATGGCACTTGCATTATTGTTCTTTATAAAAAAATTGCAGAACTTTCTCTTTACTTGTATTGAAACATTTTAAAATTTCAATTAATATTCCTTACGGGACTGCCTAAAAAGGCGAGCCAAAAATGTTATTCAGTTGCTGAGTGCATCTGATGAATGTGGCGCGTTTCGGCAGCTCGCGCAATCGAGATGCTCCGACATAAGTACAAGCCGAGCGCAAACCTCCAAGTATATCTAATACTGTTGCGTCTACAGGTCCTTTGTATGGCACTTCCACAGTTTTACCTTCGGATGATCTAAAATACAACAAATTTATGAATGCAATAATTGTAGCAGATTTTAATCCTTAGATTATACGAAACAATTACGAGGAAAAATCAAAACAAATAAAGATAAATAAAAATGAATGATTATCAGACTGATTAAGACATTGATTTATGAACTGTAAAAATGTTTGGTTCTTTCCAAAGTTTCAATTAACAGAATGATGAACCAATTACGATATTTACAATCGCGAGGTAATCAATCAAAAGAAGAATTATTTAATTGTTTGGAATTAAAAGTGTCACGGTAAATTCCACGATGCGTCGTGGCAAAGTTAAATCCGGCCAATACCTCGGAAAACGCAAACGTTAGCAATTTAACAGGCGAATGTCGACGTTGTACGAGCGCAACGTACAATACGTATAACATGTTAACGTAACAAAATTATTGTTTGAAAGGTAAAATAATCACCTATAATCAGCTACTCCACCAGCATGTTTCTTCATAGCTGTGCTAGATGCCATTCCATAGAAAAGTTTGAATTTTTTTCCATTTTTTTCTATCATATCTCCTCCACATTCGTCATGTCCAGCAAACATTCCACCAGCCATTACAAAATCAGCGCCAGCACCGAAGGCTTTAGCTATATCTCCTGGACAAATGCAGCCTCCATCCTGCGTCGGAAGAAAATCCACGTAAAATTTAAACGTCATTTTTTACGACTCATTAGCGTTGCGCGCGGTTTAAGACGTAATCTTTATGTTTGAAGCACTTACAGAAATGATGTGACCTTTAAGACCGTGAGCTGCATCTGCACACTCAATTACTGCGCTTAATTGAGGATAGCCAACACCAGTTTTCATTCGTGTTGTGCAAACGGACCCAGGGCCGATTCCCACTTTGATAATATCAGCACCAGAGAGAATCAGTTCTTCAACCATTTCTCCAGTAACTACATTCCCAGCCTGACACAAAGAAACATTCTTATTGACATTTTGTACATGAATGTATAATAATTTGTTTGAAAACGTATTTCAATGAAAATAAAATATTTATTACACAAAAGCTGTGCTACTGTAAAAGATTAAAATAAAAAAAGAATAATGATTTAGCATGACAAGAAGTAGACTTACAATAATTGTGTGAGTTGGGAACTGAGCTCTGACTTTCCTCACGTATTCCACAAAGTGCTGGGAATATCCATTGGCAACGTCTATACAAATAAACGACAGCTCGGGTATAGCTGCCAAAACATTTGATAAACGCTCAAAGTCGTCGTTGCCCGTGCCCGAGCTAGCAGCCATATTTTTCACGCAGTCCGGATTATTCGTGGCAAACTCCCTCCATTGCTCGGGCGTGTAGTACTTGTGCACAGTGGTAAACAGACCATGCTGGAAATCAAGAGAGCGGTTAGACGTTTGAAAGCCAGGGGGTCAATCGAGCGAGAGAGAAAGAGCAAAGATGCTCGCGGGAGAGGACTGACCTTGGAGAGTACCCTCGCCATCTCGAAGGTGCCGACCGTGTCCATGTTCGAGGCCATCACCGGTATACCCCGGTAGGTCTGCTTGGAGTTGAGGAAGGTGATCTCCCGAAACAGGTCCACCTGAGGAGAAAATCAACTTTACGCGTCAGACGCGAAAAATTCATCGCGGGAGTTTGTAGTTCCGCAGGGGGACAGGGATGAAAAAGCTCGTCGGTCGCGGTCGAATAGGAGCTGATGTTCCCGCGCATTTTTTTGTCTTCTTCTAGATACGACGGGGAAGAGGAGCAAAGGACACGGGCCACGTGACGAGAGCGGTGATTTGGAAGCGGAGCAGCGTCTTTGGCTTCTATTAATAATCGGCGAGGCCCCGCTTCCGTGTCGTCGCGCTGCCGTGATCGCGACACGTCAAGCCTCCTCTCTCTCTTTCTCTCTCCCCGACAAAGTCATCGCATACATCTGTCGCGACGAGATAAGGCTAAATGCCACGAATGTAAGAGCAGATTGCGCAGTGCGACTAAGGAAAAAGAGAAGATTCGAGAGAGAGAGAGAGAGAGAGAGAGAGAGAGAGAGAGAGAGAATTAAGGGGGGAGAGTGAGAGAGAAAAAATTGAGAACTAAACTTACGTCGGATCGGCTCTTGAGAGTGCTCCGCTTCGGTCGTAGGAGCACATCCTTGAAGTCGAGCTTGATGTCGTTGATGATGTTCGGCATGTTGGCCGACAAGTGAAAACTCCTGGTACGCTGGTTTAATAAAACTGCTGCTTTAGCTCCCGCTAGTGGGCCCGCTGCTGCGGCTAATGCTCGGGCTCCAGTTGCAACTGCTCCTAACAATCCTTTGCTGCAGAGCCGATGCTCCGAGTTTATGCACCAGACGACGCGCAGCAGAGCCGTTCGGGAGCAGAAGCACGCGCTGACTGACGCGTCGGCGCCGCGGCCGCGCGAGATATAAGTCCGCGCGCCACCGCCGCCGTCGCCGTCACCGCCGCCGCCGACGACGACGACGACGCGCCGCGACACCAGCTGCAGGCTCCTCGTCGCCGCGCTGGAGCTGGGTACGAGCAACAGACTAGCCCGCTGTACAAGAGTCACCAGCACGTTCCGAGAACAAAAACATATTTATTATTATTATTTAGTGTAAACAGTCGGTTGGACGGTAGCTTATAAAGCGCCTGAGTATGCAAATTAACCGACGGAGGGGATGAGAGAGATTAGTGACGATATGCCGCAACAGAGCAGCAAAGATGTATACACGCGGTGGCCCCACTGGGGGGCGGGGGAAAAACGGAGCAGAGAGTGGATCGAGAAGAAGGGGGCCGCAGGCGTGGGTTGCGCCGAAGAGAGAACCGAGGATTGCCTTTATCCGCCTGATCCCCCAAGGAGAATCAAGCTCTGTGAAGTTGAAAAGACCGAACGCGCGTTCCCGTCGCCGAGTGCTCTATTATTAAGGGTTTAGCTGTTAAATAAGTTTTCGGGTCTTGTTAAAGTTTTATACCTTGAACATTCGAAATTCTAACCTCCTCGCGCGTGAGCAAGAGCGAGCGAGCGTGAGAGAGAGAGAGAGGGTGGAAGAGAGGGGCTGGAGCAGCTAGCTAGCCACTACTCCTAACCTCGGGCGCACGCGCTGCCCTCGGTAACGCGCGAGGGAGAGGGAGAAACGGGGAGCCCTCGGTGCGGCTGGAGCTGCGAGAGCCGAGCCGCCGCCTCCGCGGCCCGCCGCGGCCAGGGGAACGCTGGCTGCTGCTGGCTCTGCCAGTGGCACTGCTCGCACGCTAGCAGCAACAGCACGCGCGCGCCGCCCCCGAAGCGGAACTTCACTGGCCCGCTGCTGGAGTCGCTCCCGTCGTTGAGCCGCGCACTCTGCTCTCTGCTCATCTGCTGCCGTCTCCGCCACCGCCGATCCCGAAGCCTCCGAGTGCCCTGCTCCGCAGCCCGTAGGTTAACTGACCACGCGCTGGGCATGCTCGTGCGACTCCTCTTCTAGCGCAACTGAAGGAGACCACCGCCGCCGCCATCCCCCCCCCCTCCCCCCTCCCCCGCCGCTTGCCAATGCGGAGTATGCAGCCACGCACGAGGAGGGCCCCCAAGGCCAAGCAACAACGAGCACGTGTCGCCAACCGACCGCTGCGGAAGCTTGGGAAGCGCACCGATAGAATTGCGCCGGCGTCTGCTTCCGACGCTACTGCTGCAGCTTCCGGCAAGCAACCCAAGGATAACAAGGCTTTACTCTTAGCTCAGGAGGTCAAATTCGCTCGGTTACTGGCGAATAACGACAAACGGGTCAGGGACAAGGTGCTGAAGAACTTGAGGAGATGGCTCACTGTGCGCTCCCAAAGCTCCTTTGGTATGAGATCTCCGACTCTACTTACCATTTCCAACAGCCCGATAATGGCACCCTATTATTTTCATCTTTATTTTACAGCTTTTACAGAAGAGGACTTTTTGAGACTGTGGAAAGGTCTCTTCTACTGTATGTGGATGTCCGATAAGCCACTGGTGCAAGAAGAGCTTGCAGAATCACTTAGCAATCTGGTGCACTGTTTTAATTCTTTGGACACTGCGCTACTTTATACAAAATGTACCTTGAAATGTCTGGCTCTCGAATGGTTCGGGATAGACAGATATAGAGTTGATAAATTTGAAATGGTTTGTTGACATTTTTTGGCAGTTTACTAAATAATTTATTTAATATTTACTAATGTTTAGTATTTGTTTTTTTTTTCAATTTAGCTTGTTAGAAAGATTGTAAGGCAAACATTTGTTATGTGTAAAAAGCAATCATGGAAAAAGAAATGGATTGTTGGTGTTGGAAAAGTGATGGAAGAGATTTTGTTAGATCCAAAAACCTGCTTAGGGCTTAAACTCCACATAACTGACTTGTATATGGAAGAATTAGCTAAGGTAATAGTAAGCAGTAAAATGTAAAGCTAAAAACTATATGTAGCCTCATAAATTAAATTCAATATTTTCATTCTAGATTAGCGACGGACAAATACCATCAAGTATGGTAACTGAATTTATTAGACCATTTGTAATTTACCTAGCTAGTGTAGATGATAGAAGGCAAATTAAACAGATTGTAAAAAATGTATTTAGGTATTTAATTTTTCAATCAGATGTTGGTATGGAATATTCAGAAAAATTTGAAGCTTGGAGACAAGTAAGGATGCCCCTAATTATAAAAAAATTTGTCATAGTTTAACAGTTTTTTTTTATTTTTGGAATCTAATAAATTTTGTGTTAATAGGCTGGCTTTCCTTGTACAAATATTGAAGATATGAAGAAAATTGAAGTGTCTGATGATGAAGATGACTTAGAAGAGGAAGAAATTGAAAATGTACAGTCAACAGAAAAACCATTAGATCCAAGGGCTGGAAGAGTAGATGTAGAGATACCACAATTACCTTTTAACCCTACAGAAATAACAAAGATATTACAAGAAAATAAATTTCACAAATCATCTACAACATTAACTAGAAAGAACATTACCCAGCTTATTAATGAGTAATTATATTTTTATTTATTTAATATATAAACCACAACTGCAAAATTGCTAACTTACTATTTATTTGTTTTTCAGCTTTAGTAAACTTAGTAAAGGTGAAATGCCACTTGGAATAAAAGAAATTCCTGTGCCAGACACAACTAGAATTAATGCATATGAAGCTGCTGAAGAATTCATCAATTTTAATAAAGAACTTTATTCAGACTCAAGCAAAAATCTGAAGAAAAGAAAGAAAAATGGCGATCTTACAGAAGTAGAGGAAGATACTATTAATAATGAAGTATTAGCTACTGATAGTGATAGTAGTTTTGTGGAGTCTGAAAGTCCGAAAATTAAAAAACGTAAAATTGCTAAAAATGCAGAAATTAAAGAAAAATTGAGTAAAAACAAAAATCCCTTATCTACTCAAGTTCAAAATTCTTCAGAAACAAATCAGAAATTAAAAAGGAAATTAAATGAAAACAAAAAAGTTAAAAGGCTTAATGTATCAGATCCTCTTCCCAGAAAACAGTTAAAGAAACTTTCCAAAAAACAAAATAGTACATTTTCCGAAAGTGTAGATAAGTCAATTAGTGATGAAAGCATTAATAAGAAATCAAGTGTAAAATTAGGTAGCCTAATAAGCAATTATGTTAAAGAGTCTAAAAATGTTAATACAAATTGTACAAACAAAAGTAATAAAGGTACAAGTAACAATTGGAGTATAGAAGTTGCTACACCTGAAATCAGTAAGCCATCAGTCTCAGTTTCTAGTGACAGTTTATCAACTAAAGTGGGTACCCCCCAAAAAAATAAATCTATAACAAAGAAAATAGCAAGTAACAAATCAATAAAACAAAATATACCATGGCTTACACCTGTGTTAACAAGATTAGAGGAACAAAGTCAAGTGAGTATAAAAGATTTCTAATAAATATTAAGTTTATATTTAAATTAAGTCTAACAACTTGTTCTTATTAAAATAAAATATAATTGCAGACTCCAAAATCTACGAAGTCTGCTTTGATATCGCCGAAAACCGATTCTGCAAAAAAACGAGTAAAGATTGCGCTTCAAAACAATGTAGCACAAAACACATCGGAGTATATACGTCAAATACTTAAAAATCCTGAGATTCCATTCGATGCTAACCGAAAACCAAAGGCGGGTGTACTTAAAGCAAGTCCACTTCCAAGCCCAATTAACCCGTTTTATAAAAAGAAAATATTTTAAAGAAATACACAAATACTTGATTTCAAGATAACTTTGTATTATTAATTTTCATTCTACAGTCATATTTTATCACAAACACATATCTTGTACATTTTATCCCTAAACACTCAGACTAATATTAGGTACATTTTCAAATATTACAAATGCATTTTTTTATGAACGACAACGAAGGTAATTTATTGAAGTTTACAATTGCTAAAATGTAAAATATTTATCTTTGTTAAAGATTAACTTTAAATTAAGCTTTTTGACATTTTTTGTGAATTTTCGATTTCAACAATGTTTACTTCATTTATTGTAATTGTTACTTTTGTACAGAATTAAGGATTCTTTCAGTCCTTAGAACAGTCAAATGTATTTGGTTCAGTTATTAATAAATTTCTATATTATTTTTGAATAAAAATCTATTGCTTATTTTTTAATTGCTAACAAAAAATTATGTTTTAAAAATGTAGACTTTTTATCTATAGTTCTGGTATAATTATTGAATATCATCATGTTTTTGAGATAAGCTAGAAGAAAATAAATAGTTTTATTTGTATAGGCTTTGCAAAATAAAATTGTTATTTTAACATTTTAATAAAACAACCGATTAGGTTTCAAGCGTATAAATGACTTTCCGCATTCACTTGCTATTTACACGATAAATTGTACAATCAATCCTTAAGGATTGAAATATCAGTTTATTGGCTAAGATCATTTTTGGCACGTGAATTCACCTTTTTGTTAGAATATCAATATTCCTCTTTTCTACAACTATTGAAAAAAAGGAGATTCTTTTTAGTATTTTACGCCGCTTTCAATTCCAATTTTAGAAGTTGTAACATACATATAAACGATTGGTATATAAAAACATTTTAATTATAAAATATACGATTTTAAATAAATAAAAATAAATAGAACTACCTCAGGTCAGCTAAATCAATTTATAGTAGTATACTCATGTATTATGGTAGTTAAAATTATACGTACACCACTGTACAATTCCATTCAATTAACTACATACTTTTATTTATCTTTCACGACAATCTTTCGTTTGAATTGCATTTCCTACATTCGTTAAACTTTAAAATGTCAACAGGTAATAATATGAAAATCAATGATTTTCAAATCGACAAATTATCTCAATCTATCAGTAGATCTTTAAGATAATGTAACGACGAATTCAACATGTACTTATTTAGAATCGATTTTTTAACAATACTCGCAACGATGGCTTTATCTCTTATTGAAATTAATACATCGAATCTATTGATAAAACTATGATGATTTGTACTTAACTTTTACATCGTATTGCAAGAAACATTTATCGAGTTATTTTGATACTTAAAAGCCACGACGAAAATTTTCATAGCTAGGTTCGAGTTTTTGAGAAGTTTTACGTGTATACGCAAGAGTTGACGAATTTCTTTGACAAAAAATAGTGCAATAAGGTGTATTGCAATGTTACTCTTTATATATTACTCTTTGGCAAAGCTATTTTTTGGTATATAAGATTGCTACCGGTGTTTTTAGAAATTATTTCTCATGTAATTGAGATTTATAGGAATCTTTGAATCGTAAAATATTAGCGGCAGACTTTAGCGGACTAATACTGCACGTGAATCTTTACAAAAATATCATATTTTTAATATAAACGGATCGAAAATATAAAAATTATATTTTCTTTTGTTCAAACAATATTTGTCCTCTTTACTTGTATATACTGTCAAAAAATTATTTATTTTTTTGTTTTCATAATGAATATATAATTCCTTCAAAAATTTGATAAATCATTTAGGAAGTATATGTTTTTAGAATTTCTCACGGTAAATGTACGTATCCAACTATATAAAAATATCGAATTTTCTAATTTTGTACGAAATTGAAAAAAAAATCTGCATAAATCCGATTATCTATTAATCTAGAACGTTTATCAAATAAACTTTCAAACCCGACAAAATCGATATTACTTCGTCATAGAAAAATATGTTTAGATTATAAAATAAATTTTGGAATATTCAGAAAAATACGCGGTAAAGTTTAAAAAAAAGAATATCTTTCGAATTTCCGCGAAAAGCATAATTTGTACTTGATGCATATAGAAAACGCATAAATTCAATGTGTTACGTGTGTACTCGTCAACGGGGATGTAGGTTGATCTCCGAGCCAAAGTCCTACACTTGAAATCCAAGAAACTTGGGAAATCCTCGACAATTATTGACTGCTCGTATATGATAGGAGCTTAGGAATCAGCGAATCCACAAAGCGACGCGACTCGTACTTGCGCCTTCTTCACGATATTATCCTAGAGACGGCCAAAGAGAGAGAGTCCCCTGTAAAATCTATCATCAGGCTCGTGTATCACAGTGATGGGGGCAAGCTAGGTGTCTTTGCGGTCGAAGAGAGTCTGCCACCTGCGATGCCAGGCTATCTCGATCTGATTGAAGCCCGTGCTGAAGATCGATATGCCGATGAAGAGGAGGGCGGTGCTTAGGGCCCAGTAGCGGAAAAGCGCGGAGAACGCGAGCATCAGCAGCATCAGCCCTGCAACAGTACATACAACAAGCCATTCGAGCTTCCTTGTCTCTCCTCGAAGCCTCGTGTCCGTTGTCTACATTCGTACCTGAGAGGAGGGTCCAGAATACGAGGGCGACTCGGAGCGGTCCCTGGCTTGGCGGGGGCCAGGCCTCGCCGGGGAAGGACTTTCTCGCGTAGAACTCCTTGAGCTCGGCCTCCTTCGCCAGCCAGAGCTTCTCGAGCCAGCTCCTCAGGCCGGCCTCGTCGTCGGGTATCTCCGAGCGGTCGATCCTCCGTATCCTGAAGTGCACCTCGTCCGGCACTCGGCCTCGCAGCATGTCCATCTCCGACTGCAATAACAAAGTCACCTCTCGCTGTAGGTATAGACAGCCTAGTGGCGAGAGTGAACAAAAAGCGTACCTGGGGCACGAGGTCGGGGTAGCCGATGGTGAGGTCGTAGACGGCGTCGAGGGAGTTGGCGTTCTGAAGGTGGCGCACGAGGTAGCTGAAGCCGGTCGTCTTCGGGTGGAGGGTGTGCTGGTAGAGGCCGAGGCCCCGGCTGCGCGCGTACTTGTCCGAGCGCTCGCGACTGCTGGGCGTGAGGTCGGTGCCCTCGGGGAAGATGAGCAGCTGGCTGCGCCGGCCGAGCGACACGAGGTAGTCCAGGGAGCGGGCGAGCCGGCCTTGGTCCTCCTCCCAGCGGCGCGTTATGTACAGGAAGCCGTTCATCTGCATTATCCAGCCTGCCGCCAGTCGGGACACGATACAGGTAGTTTTTGTACTTTGAAATGCATCTCCAACGTATGCGCTTATTATTGCACCCTTGGCTCTCTCGGCTAATACGACAAACGAGCGCAGCGAATGGCTTCTTCAAATTCACCTCGGCGGACCGAGAGCACTTGTGGGCGCTCGATCGCTTACACAATCGCGATGTTATCTTTGAGAAAACGTGCCGGAGATAGGGAAGATATTAAAATCGGCGCTGTTTATAAAAGAGCGCTTACCCGGCCCTGGGATGTGCCTGATCGGGTCCTTGAGGACGAATTTAAGCTTGTGCGCGGCGACGCTGGGCATGCACGCCTGGTACATGGCGCCCCAGAGGAAGTTCCAGTCGACCCGCGTCCTGTGGTTCATCACCAGAATCGCCGCGTCGTTCGGGCGCACGTGGTCTCCCGATACCACGACCTTCATGCCGAACAGCTGCATCAGTACCTATTCGACATAAGAACTTGGCTCATACCGATTGCGTATGTAGGGATCGAGATCGGCAAAAAGAAAAGGTTATGACTCACGGTCGGATACATCTCCCAGCAGCAGAATAGCATCTCTCCGCACTTGCGAAAAGCCGGCGGGCTGATGAGCAGGAGCGGCAGGAGAGGGCAGGCGATGAAGAGGAAGCCCGAGAGTATGCTGCCGTACCAGAGGGCACAGTACAGCACGCCCCGCCACTTTCGATCCATCTCTCCGGCTCTCCTCTGTCCTTGCGTCTTTATCTACAATTGGCTGTCTATGGCTTGATTGAACATTAATCACTCCCCCGGCTAGTCTTTCATTTTTTTCTTTTTTTTTTATTCGGCTTTTCTATAATGCATCCTGCGCCACTTCAGCCACACTGCCTTTCCTTTGACGCGCTACTTCGCCCGAACACTGTTATGTTATGAAAAATAAAAATAAGCCTACGTGGATGATGATAATAATAATTGTAATGATATAATAAATTGACGGGTGAATTTCGAGAGCGTTGCGCACGATTGGCGCCCGTTACGTAAAGTCCAGGCGGAAAATTAAGCGAGCGATAAGAACAAAAATTACTCGGCGCAGCGACAAGCTCTCCGCTCTTCGGGCTATAGACGCAAGTCTACTCGCCGGTGCGATTTTCGCGAGTGGAATGACAAGCTGGAGCTGCTAACAAGGGATTTAGTCAAAGCATATTCATTTCTTTTCCCCTTTAATTGAACCACGTAAGGGTGTAAACGCTACGCGATGAACCGTAAACGCATAGTAGGACACAACAGTGCTGTCAGAGAGAAAAACAAAAACAAAAACCTTTCCTTCTCCGATCGATAAATTATTATTTTTGTTGTTTTATATGCCCGCCTAGCACGTGCGGGCGCATGACCTCTCTCTCTCGGCCCGCTTATTATAATCCCTCGCGCGCACCCCGCCCAGCCTCAGCCTCGCCCCCGCGAGATATTGCGATGAACCGGTCCACCCTTCCCCTCCTCTCTTTCTCTGACTCTACGTAGTCGGCCAGTTGCTCCGACTTTCGTAAACAAAACAAAACAAACAATTGCTCAAATTCTCGGACACAACGACTGTATTAACGACCCAATGTGTAATAATCCCCGATGTGAAATACCATAGGATAATTGTGCAAATCGAGCTCGCACAGGAGCTCCATTAAAAACAAACAAGCGAAACGTCTTATTATAATCTCCGATTTGTATTTTATCAAGACTCGCGTAGCACCCAACCAACAATATTTGACAGGGGAGGGCCAGCCCGAGCAGAGGTCTTGTAGACCTAACCAGAACGCGTATCGGAGCAATCGATTGACGATCGACGTTGAAAGGATTGAGAATACATCGAAAGAGTTGGGGGCTATTTTCTTCTCACCTGAGGAGATATTGCGAGGTTCTCTCGGGCTGTCACATCGTCGCAGCTTCCGGACGATCTCACGAAGAGCAGGATCAGCGTATATAGACTGGCTGAACGGGCGCAGGAGGCCGGGCCGCCGCGCGCGCGCCCCGAGAGATGCACTCGAGGGGGTGGCGGCTCTACTGCTGCTGCTGGCACACGCTCGCTTCTACCCTCGCAGAGCCTTCGGCTGGCTTCCCCCGGCGCGTCTGCCGGCCGCGCAGGGGCTTCCCCCCCCACACCCACCCTCTCCTCTTCGCTTCCCGGCTACCCCCCGCACGGATGCTGGGAGAACGGATATTGATCGCTGGAGCCGGATACCCTTTTGCCACTCCGACCCCCCCCCCCCCCGCCGCGCAGGTGCTCTCCGAGCAACGACAGATTAGAAGCCACATGGAATGACAACGCGACTGCTTTCTCTTATTCTCTTCTTGATAAATTTCAAGCTTGTTGGATGAAAACAAAAATGCGCACAATTATTTTGTATTGTACGTTGACGTCGTAAAATTTTTCTTAAACTTTTTTTTTGTAAGAGGCGAATATAGGATAAAATCTCGAAAATACGAGAATGGAAATTGACTCGTTTTAGAATTGGTATATATATTTTTCTTTTTATTGTAACTTCTATAATCAGTCACACGACAAACACTGTCGTTATAAAATCATTCATCATCGATGTAACAGAACTAAACTTTCGGTGTGAAACGCAGTTCTTGAACGTATTCGAAGCGCATCTTTGGGCTTAATTTACATAAATGTAGTATAGCGAAGATGTGATTTTATATATTTTTGCGGCTCTTCTCGTTACAATATATTATAAACAGCTCTTTTACCATTAGTTACAAATTTTTAAATATTACGCATAATTTTAGAAAAACCACTCAAGCAATTATAGAAGAATATTGTCCAGCACCAATAAACTTTCTTAATTCTCCCAGGATATAACAGTGTACAAGGAAGCATTTAATTGTCCATAATTTATTTCCCTCAATATAATCGTTTAATATAATCTTCAATTTCACAATTATTCTTAATGTTTACAAAATCGTTAAGTCAAATAAAATTTATACTACAATTTACATATATGTTTAAACTGAATGCACAAATAATTTATCTGAACAATTACACTTATAGACACTGCAAAACTTTGTGTTTCACGATTGATTTAAATTCTCTGTTGACTCGTCTAACAAAATAGATTCGTTAAAAAACTTTGCATTAAACAGTTCACGTGTGGATCATGGAATGAATAATCGTGTAACAAACAATACTACTATGATGAATAGTAGTACTTGGAATAGTTTTTCAATAATGTTCGCGCCTCATCGCGAATTTCCTGATCCTCGTCTGTCAAAATCGGAATGTCTTTGAGTTGAACAAGATATTTTACACCTTCTTCAGGTCTATCAACAGCAATGTACGTTTTTCCAAGGAAAAGCTTGTTTTCCCAGTGAGGCTTTGTTCCCAATCTTTCAGCTGTTTCAAAATATTTAAGCGCTTCTTGATGAGTTCCTTTTGGTACTTCAGCAAATAATGTAGCTGCAGCCTGAATGAAATAATTATATTTTATTTAGAGATTTAAAAAATCGTTTGTAAAATTTTTATATTTATTTAAATAAAATTATACTTTTCTTTCTATCCAACTCAATTGCGACACTTCATACTGGAATCTTCCCATTAAATGATGCAAGTAATTATCTTCGGGCATTAATTCCAGGGCTTTTTCTAAATACTCTTTAAATGTATACCCAGCTTTTATTCTTTCCTTTGTTGGTAAATATTTACTTTTTACTCCAACCAGAATAGCATACCATTTATACAAATCTCCATTTTTTATGTGTAAAACTTTTTCAAAGGATTGTAGACCTAAAAAGTGTATTATAAATAATATAGCACATATGAATAAAAATAAATTTTTTAATATTGACTAGAAAAATTACCTTCATTAATGTAATCTTTAATTTTCTTTGGTTCTAAAAGACCACAATAATAACAAGCCTTAGCAAACCTCCAAATAATTTCAATGTTATCTGGATTTTCTTCAAACAATTTTTTTAGTCTAGTATAAACATTAGGTCGCAGAGCTATGTCTTCCATTTCCTTGTCAAGTTCCATTAGTTCTGAGTTGATTCCTCCGGCAATTGTTCTAAAAGTCTAACATATAATATTTGTTTTTTTTTAACAATTTGTTTGCATAGATCTCTATAATTGAATTGCTACCAAAAACTACTATACTTTGCAAGACAAAACATAAATTTTTATAAATACAAAACAAATTGTAAATTTTGCAAGGTACTAAGCAAATGTACAGTTACTTTAAATAATAGTGATAAATTTATGCATAATCAACTAAGACAATGATACATTCAAACTAAGTACAAAAGCAATTCAACAGAGGTGTATACAAACAATTCTAATAATAAATAGATTTACTAACCCATTAGCAACACTTTCTTCATCGCTAGAGCAATCATAGAACTCATCATCACCAATATCTGTACCTGCTGTAGAAAAAGTATCTATGTCCACATCTTCTGTTAATGTGTTGTCATCTGAATACACTCGTCTCTTAACAACCTTTTTCCTTCTACTCTTTTGCAAATTTGCTTGTTGTACTCTGAAATGTTGAAATAAAGTTCTAATTATTTATTAAAAGTACACAAATATTCTGCATACAATAAAATGAAGTATCGTAAAATAAAATTTTTTACTGCACCAATCAATTTTTTAGTGTAGTATGCATTACATAACAGCATTACCTTAAAGCTTCCAATTCTGCTTGTAATTCTACTACTTTACGACTGACTCTATCTATATTATTGTTCATAGTTGAATGTTGTTGCCTTTCCATAACTTTGTGATATATGAACACAGCTGCCACACTGACAACGCCGATGGTTGCTCCCACCGCAGCAGCAATAACATTTGAATTTTGAAACGAACTCATTGTACTGCAAAATATAAATATAACTTAATAACTGTTGTTTCTTTGTAAATCAAGGTTTAATTATCTGCACTGATACTTTTTAATCATTTTCATTTTAAATCTCATAAAAATTGTTATAAAAAATATCAAAGGTAATCTTAATCTGATAATTAAAAAAGAAAAGGAACATTCAAAGTCTGTATCACTTAAAGATTATTTAAAACTCTGATGATTCAACAAAATTGATAGCCCAGCCAATTCAAGAGAAAAATTGACATTTCAAACTTAAAACAATGAATAATGCAGCAAGGTATTCTTTGCTTTGCTAGCTGCTTTATTTGCCAGTCTCTTAACATTTCAATAATGCAAAAATAATGCAAGAAATGGAGAAATGGGGAGGGGGGAGGGATTGAAAAGAGTAAAGACTGCAGTAGTGCTCTCGCTGAGCAAACACAGCTATCACGAAATTGGAAGCAGAGTTGAAGTTTACCTTGCTCTCGTCTTCGGCTCGTGTGTACTTGTGAATTTGTCAGCTCTTCGGACAAGCTTTCTCCTTCGCTCAGCGAGCAGTAGGCCAGTAAAGCTCGACGAGGAGTTGCTGCTGGCGCATATCAGGAACGAGGCCGGGGTCGAGAGCGCGACGGAACGTCAGCAGCGACAGCAGGAGAGAAGGCACGAGGGATGGCCGGCGAGAGAAAGAGAGATGGAAAGTAAGAGCTTTGGGGGTTCAGGTCAGAAGGTGACCTAGTGCTAAGGATCTCATCGCGTTCCACTGAAGATCCGAATGTGTTGCTGCTGCTGGGAAGAGATCGACATGCCCGATCCCCGGGGAAGCGCAATCAACTCGAATAGCAAGCCCGCACGCCGGTCGCCGCGATCGTGCTGGTCGTGTACCTATAGTCGCTGTGTACGCGACCGCTCGCCGAGGAAGGAGACGCTTGTGCACGCGCGGCGTGCTACACCGATAAGCCGCCCCGAGAGAAAACAACGGCGCGCGCCGCGGCACCGCAACTGCGGGAAGGAGGGGGCGAATTAGCAGCAGGAGAGAAAGAGAGATAGGAAACGCGGGGCCGGGCACACGCCCGCTATATATATGTCGTTGTTGTTATTATTATTATGTTCTATATAGCGGTGTCTCTACTTCTTGAGCGCAGCTCCGAAACTCCGAAAAATTGAGGGACCAAAGATCGGATGGGATGAGGCCGCAGGCCGCAGGCTACACAGCGCCGGCGTGGCACGCACGCTCTCTCCTGCGGCTGCAAGGGGAGGGGATGCAGAACAGGTCGAGAAGCAGACGGACACACTATCGCCACGAGACACTTTCTCTCTCCCCTGCGCGCGCTTATACACCGGCGATGTACAGTTTTTTCCTTCTTTCTTTTTTCCAATAACTTTCTTTCGTGCCATTCGCTAGGCAATGCGCGACCTCGTTTTTTTAATGTCTACCTCATCGGCCGGCCGACGCATGCATAATCAAGCGCTTTGCTCCGAAACAATGCAAGCAGTTTCGAACGAACCTTTCGATTTTTGCGAAAATGTCTGCGCTACTTATACAAGACGAGAAACAACACCGGTGGCGTACTTGTACGACTGCGTGTGGAGACGCGTGTACGCGCGCGCGCACGTGCTCTCGTTTACGCGTTAGCTAGAGGGTGCGAATTTTCCGAGGAAGGCTATTATTAGGTCGCGACCTTGTCCGTTTCGGGGCCGATTCCTCGGCGTTAATTCACCGCTGCATGGCTGTCGCTTTCCAGGATTGCTTCATTATTCATTGTAAATTCATCCTTATTTGTATTTTTATGATATTTCTAGAATAGCTGAAAAAACTTTACCGTTTTAGTGCGGCTCGTCAATTACGCTCCAAGTGTTTTATTTTTGTTTCGTCGACAATTATTTTTATTGACTAGAAAGCTTTATCAGCGTCAAAACAAGTCGAACAAGTTTTTTTGAAGCGTTATCTCGATAAACCAATCGCGTTACATGCGCCCGAATACAACAAACCCGAGTCTATTCGAAATTTGCCCGCGAATATGAAGGAGAGAGAAACGCGAGGGGAGGGAGGCGTCAGCTGATTTAGCGGGAAATTTGTGAACACACCTTGAGTCAGCAGGTCAGCTGATCGGCTGCTAGCAGTAAATGGCAGCTCGAGAGGAAAACATGGTTGGGAACGCCGTGGATCCCCGGGAAAACGGTGAGGAGGGCATGGAGAACGACGTTGACGACTTGGATGAGGTCGAGGAAGTTAACGAAGAAGGTAAGGAGTGCGTAACAAGTGTTTTTAGACATTCGAACGTTGTGTTTGCAGTAATGTTTTGATCGTTCATAGTCTACCTCTTGGGCGTCGGCCCTTTTTACGTGAAAATTTCGAGCTTTCGAGCAATTCTGACGATTGGAATGTTTTTCACACTTTGCGTGTTTAGCAGCAGTGTTGATAATAATTATTGTGTTTTTACTAAACACTTGTTGATTTTGTTTCACTTTGATTTGTTGCTGTTTTCACCTTCTACTCGATATTTGTTTGTTTTCATTTTAAAAAAGAAATGAACTTTTTATTTATTAGAAAATATTATTTGTTGCAGAGTTCAAGTCATTAAATGATCAGATAGATCAATTGAATCTTGTTTTGGATAATCTAGAATCAAAGAATGACAATATTCATGCAGAATTGATGGAATTACTCAAATCAAACAGAGAAGCAAGGAAACAATTTCAAGAATCGCAAGGAAACCAACAGCAAGAGAATGAAGAGGCAAAGTCTTAATTAATGTTTGTTTAAAATGTCGCTATTTTTATTGTTAAATTTATGACTTAGATGACAATAGGAAAACATTTATATAAAAGCACATAATTTAAGTTAAATATTTGAATATATTCATAAAGCTATTTGTTGTTAAAACTAAGTTGGAAGTAACATTCCTACATGTGAAATTTGTACAAAGATACAAAAAATATACATACTTGTATAAAGATGTGGTCAATAAATTATTGTTATTAAAATACACTATTGGTTTTAATATCTGGATTTGCAGTAAAAAGTAGAAGATTTTTAAAAGTTTCAATGTCAATGTCATATATTATATGTGCATTTGGTTCATTAAATTTCATGTGATCAAGAGTTATTTGTCCTCTGGTTTTCAAACCACTCAATTCAATATCTACATGATACATCTCAACAGTCTTAACAATATCAGGTTTAAGTAAAATTGCTGCTATAAAAACATCACATGGAATGTAATCATATTCTTTTTTTGAACTGTACACTCCTTTTTCAATAGTGTTTATAAAATTGACCAAAGAAGTGTCTATTTTACCAAATACATTTTTCCTCCATTCCTAAAATGTTATTATTCTTTAATTTAATCATTAAATACTATTTATATTGTAACTATTTCAAAAGCCAAACTTACTAAATCAATTTTACCCTTTACACATGTTTCCCATGGTAAGAGCCATAATTTTTTTGAGGTGCTATGGATTACAATATGAACACTTTCTGGATCACAGAAAAAATTAAATTCTGCTTGTGAAGTTATGTTACCAACTCCTAAAAAAATGCATATAGTTTATAATACATAATACATAATAAGATATAATATTTATTGATTAATACATTTTTACCAGATGCATTTCCACCCATGACAAGAAATTTTTTCACTGAATTTGCAAAGTTTGGATACATTCTGATAGCAAGAGCTATATTTGTTAAAGGTCCCAAACAAAGGATTGATACTTCTCCTGCATTAAATGATTATATTACAATTTTTTAAACTAATTTGAAATTTAAAAAATAGATTTGAAATGAAATAAAATGTGTTACTTACCATAGTGCTGAGCAGTTATTTCCTGTAAGGCACATACAGCATGCTCTTCTTTGAGTTTACTAATATCAGGCTTATCTTTAAGAATATCCCCAAAACCATCAGAGCCATGATATGCATGAAGTTTAGCAAACTTAACATGATCAGTCAACAGAAGTGAAGAAGCTGCTCCTTTATATACAGGTATCTACACATAAGATTTCAAATGCAATAGAATAAGATTAAATAAAAATTATTTTTTATTATTTAAAAACTTACATCTAATGCATCACAAACTTTGAGAGTTCTAAACACATTATTTACCACATTGTCAACATGGGTGTTACCATTAACACATGTTATAGCTAAAATTTCAACTTTTTTATATTTTTGAGCAGCTATCAACATAGCAATAGCTAGAGCATCATCACTTCCAGCATCACAGTCAATAATTATTTTTTGGCACTCCATGTATCAACAGCACTTTCCCAGCTTGTTTAATTAAGTCTGAGAACAATTGATTTATTCGCGAATGATTTTTATTTTTCATTGAAATTTAATTTCACAAAAAATTAAAAAAAATAATTTTGCAAATTTAACATCGAATATTTCGAAAAATCTTTAATTACCTTCGTAAGCGCAGAACTTTACTGTAGCGAATTTCAAGCTGAGCTGCTTGATGAAGACATATATTGCAGACATTGCTAAATTTAACCGTACGTGCATCGTTAATCGTGTTAAAAAATACGTATTGGCGCAAGATAGGCTTCCGGCGACTATTCGCTGAAATAGTGATTGCATTGTTCGAAAACAAAGATAACTTGGTAAGCATGTTATATACTTGTTATTGAAAAACTCCGATTATAGTCAGGGGGAAAGAAAATAAAAACAAAAACTATAAAACAGTCAGTCTCTTTCGAGCCTCCGTTATCGTGCCAAATCCAACAAAGAGCCGCGAGATTGAATCATTCACTTTAACCGCTCCGTTTTTAGTAAAATATACTAGGACACGAATTAGGGTGCGCAATCGCCCAAGCCTGACGCCCGGACGCCGGCGCTTTTATCATCAACTATCAAACATTATATACAGCGAGCGAAAACTCGCGAAAATTACAGAGACGCAAGGAGGAGGACGATTTGGTTGAGGCGCGCGGGACGCAGTGCACGCGCACTCGCGGGTACTTACGACGTCGTCCTGCGACCTGCTGCTGACGTTTCGCGCACGCCCGCTTGTCCCCCCCTCTCCTATCTCTCTGACACTAGCAGCACAGTCCCGATCGTTACTCCTCAACCCGCGTCGCGAAGGAGCGGAGCTTTCGCCGCAAAAAAATGGACGAGGCGCGATACCTCAAGAGGTAGGCTCAATCATAATGACTCACTTTTCACCAACAACGAGAAACAAAAGCTCTTGTTACGTTTCAACAACAATTGGAAAATTTTTATTCAAACCGACCCTAGCTTACCATCGTTGACGGGCTTGTAGATAACCTACAAGCACATCGCAAGTGTTGACGATTCGGGATTGTTTATCGGGTTTTTTAGCTGATACTCGTTTTTTTTTGTTTTGGCTTGGCTAATGCATTGTCTTTGTAACTTCTAGTGACAATTTCTTTATAAAGCTTTGACTATTGTTGGAGGTGTAAATAAATTGTTGCACTTGTTTCTGCAATTCTTTAATTTTCTCTTACATTTTTATTAACTTGTTTTCAGGAAAATAAGATCTGGAAATCTTGATGTCCATCCAACTGAAAAAGCTTTAGTTGTAAATTATGATGTTGAAGCTCTCATTTTGGGTGAACTTGGAGATCCTATGCTGGGAGATAGAAAAGTAAAGTATTTTTCCTAGTTTTTTTGATTGTCAATCAATTTTTTATCCAACTGAATTTTTAATTTTCTGTTCATAGGAATGCCAGAAAATTATCAGACTTAAAAGCCTTAATGCAGACACAAATGTGAAACTTTTAGCAAAAGAAGTTATAGAAAAATGTTCTCTTATTCATGAATCAAAATTACATGAAGTAGAGCAGTTAATATACTATCTACAAAACCGTAAGGATAATAATGAAGGTAATGGTAAATTATTTTATTTTTTATCAATAATAGATTGTTATTTTAAAATATAAATATATTGCTTGCAGATGCAGAAAATCTCACTAATTTTCCAAGACCAATATCATCAAATTCTCTAAATGCCTATAGCGGAGATTTAGAACGTGCTGTAATAAGTAATGTTGATAAATATGTAGAATTACTATATGAAGAAATAACAGATAAAATAAAAGGATCATCCATGATCTTACAATTAGCTAGGATACCAGATAATCTTCAAGAACTAACTAAAAATGGTATATAGCAACATACAGCTGCATGTTAAACATTAATATTTAAGAAGCTCATAAAACATTTGTTTACAGAGTCACTGCTGAGTGTTTTAGCAAGAGTATTAAGAGAAGACTGGAAAAAAAGTATTGATTTATCTATAAATATAATTTATATATTTTTTTGTTTTTCTACATACAGTCAGTTTCATGAAGTTGTGCTGGAACACAGGGTACAAAACCATTCATAATATTAAATAATAATGTAAAATTGCCTAAACAGCGTACTAATTAAAACTCATGTCAATGTTTCAAATAGATTGGTTCTCTTTGTATGGACATTATAGATTATGAATTGAATAGATATGACCAATGGAGAGATGATTTAGAAAAACGTCGAAGATATTTTGAAAACAGTACAGGACTTTGTTTACTTCCTATTGCTAGTCCAGATGGCTCTGACAAAAAATTAAAAATTATTGAGGATATATGGAGTTCAGATTGTCCACTCGGCTATCAGGAGAAAAAGCGATCGATTGAAGAATTTTCAGATGTACCAAAGGCCGAAATTGATAGGCTAAAAGATGAACTTGAAGGCAAGAGAAAAAAATTTAAAAATTTAACAAAAAAACAAGAGCAATTATTAAAAGGTAAAAAAGCTTTTGTTGCAGATTGAATACATTAGTAAAAAGAATGATTTATATTATTTTTATAAATTGTTTTCTAGTTGCGTTTTACTTACTACTCAATATTGCGGAAAATCCGGAGGTGGAAAAGAAAATGCGGAAAAAGAATTTGACTGGAATGCTATTAAAGACACTAGATAGAAGTAACACAGATCTTTTAATATTGGTAGTAACTTTTTTAAAAAAGCTGTCAATATTTAAAGAAAATAAAGATGACATGGTAAGTAATCAATTTAAAAATCTTCCATCAAAATAATTTTATAGAAGTATACATTTTTTACTATATTTTTTAAAACAGGCAGAAGGAAATATTATTGAGAAATTACCAAAACTTCTTAATAATACTAATCCAGATCTCGTTTCTAGTACCTTAAAACTCTTATTTAATTTATCATTTGATACTAAACTTAGAGGAAAAATGATCAGAGTGGGACTACTACCAAAGTTGATAAAAATATTGATGCACGATGAAGTTAATAGACCAACAATACTTGGTTTGTTGTATCATCTCAGCATAGATGACAAAGTCAAGTCTATGCTTTCAAATACTGATTGCGTTCCTATGGTAAATTGATTTCTAATAAACATCACTAAGTATTGAAGAATAAATTTTTTATAAAATGCATTTTTTAAGGTAATAGATTTACTCTTAGACTCAGATGATGATCAAATGTGTTCGGAATTGATTGCTTTATGTATTAATCTTGCCATAAATAAAAAGAATGCAGAAGTAATGGTACAGAATACACGTTTGCAACGTTTAGTAGAAAAAGCATTTAAAACTCAGAATGCTTTATTAATGAAAGTAGTTAGAAATATATCACAGCATGTATCTGCCAAAGAACTCTTTGTTGTCAGTATCAAATTATGAAATATTACTATAAATGTTTGTTCATAGTTATAAAAACTCGTAAAATGAATGTTGTAGGAATTTGTCGGTGACTTTGCAATGGCTGTTACACAATCAGAATGCCAAGATTTCGTTTTGGAAATTGTTGGTGTACTGGGAAATTTATCTTTACCAGATTTAGATTATTCACAAATACTTCAGAGATGTAATCTCGTTCCATGGATTCGCAATACTCTTGTTCCAAGTAAATATAAATTTCTTTATTTAAATTATCACTTTTATAACTTAACTTTAAATGAAATAATAAATTGTAGGTAAAGCTCCAGACGATTTGGTGCTTGAAGCTGTGATATTTTTAGGTACAGCATCTGCTGATGAAGACTGTGCCCAGCTGGTATGCAAAGCTGATATACTGCATTCCTTAATTGAATTACTAAAAGGTTTGCTTGAAATCTCATTTTCCTTTGAGTCTACATCTGTAACGATTATATTTTAACAAATATTTTATTTAAATAAATAGCTAAGCAAGAAGATGACGAGATAGTTTTACAAATAATATACGTTTTTTACCAAATATCTAAACACGAATCTACGAGAAATTATTTGATTCGCGAAACTGGCAATGGTAATAATCAATTTTTTTCCCAAGACTTCCATTATTTAAGATAAGTTCATTAATTCACTTTAATCGACTGTTACAGAGGCACCTGCATATTTGATCGATTTAATGCACGACAAAAACCCCGCTATTCGCAAAATATGCGATGCATGTTTGGATGTGATTGCTGTAAGTTTGTTTTCATAATTATACTTACCAAATTGAAAGAAAAATTTGACAATTTGATAATGTTATCTAGATATGTGACAAAGATTGGGCGACTAGAATAAAATTCGAAAAGTTTCGATCACATAATCAACAATGGTTAGGGATGGTAGAGTCAATAAATATTGACTCTGTAGCAGGTAGTTTACCTCCAGCTGAGGAAGAGACACAAGAAGAAGAGGATGACTACTTGGTGCCGTTTTCTGAAGCAGAGCTGTTGCAACATACTATGCTTTTCCCTTCTGGTGATTAATAACTTATAAACTTATTTTTGATTAAATTCAATTTATTTACTTATTCTTTTATTCAGGTGTAAATCCGAGGTTTAGCCTTGAGGAAGATGAAGGGGCAGGTAAAGCTTTTTCAGATATTTCAGACACTCCTAGTCGTCCTATCAGTCGGTAAGTTTTCAAAACGGTGAAAAATATATATTTAAGACTCTACTAATATTTTCTTACTGGGTAATTCAAAATAATATTTTTTTAGATATAGCAAAGATTTGGATGAAATCACTGAACTGATGGCGTCCACAAAATCGAGATTATCAATGGGCTCAGGCATAGAAGATTTATATCAGAGTTCTAAACTTAAATTTGATACCGATATCTCTCACATGGTCGTGTAAAAGACTCATTACTTGATTTTTATCCTGTATTGACGGTGCATAACACGTGCACACATCGTCCGTTCATAATTTAACTCTTATTAACGCCGCTACAAATTATTTATTGTGAAACTAGTCAAAGGCCTCGTTAGTCTTGATGTATTCGTTAACGTATAACGCCATATAAGCCAATACTCAATGCTCAAGAGGAAAAGCCAAAGTTTTGCACGCATAACTTAAATTAACGGACGAGGAAACATCGTAATATTTTAAGAAGTTGTCACATTCCAGCACTCTTTTGTCAGTATTAATCGACATTCACATTACCTAGTACATTTTGTTGACTGTTTTTAGATATTTCTTGCTTGATTAAGCAGTATTTGTGCAATATATTATTGTAATAAAAGAGTATTAGTCTTTAATTGCGTGAATTTTTGGACACAAATTTTGTAAAATAATTGCACTTTGGGAATTAATGCAGTACATGAGTTCACTTTTTAAGAAAGCTAACGTGAAAATTAATTTATTTTAAAGCAACATAAAAAAACTGCATTGCATCAGAGTGCCACTCTTTTGAATTAGGTTACTGTTATTTACAATGTAAAAAAGAAAACGCTCGATTCCAAAGAGTATTGAAAAGATCTTTATTCTTAAAACACAGCCACGGAGAGAATATACGATTGATTGTTTGAGTACACCAGTGTATATGTACGTACGCAGTCTTGATCCGAACGTCTCCGGTAACTATGTACACGTGTACAAAAAAAAAAAAAAAAAAAACAAGAACAAACAAAGTCTTAGATAAAAAAAGGCAGGAGAAAAAATATTAAGGAGAAAAACGATTCGACCAAGATAATAACAAAAAAAAAGTTCGTTATTGCGTTATTTTTGGCTTGCTGTTGGAGCTCGTGGAAGTGCGGAGCAGGTAGCCGTCCGTAGCCGGGCGCAAAACGATCGTGTAACTGTTGTCGCCGTCCACGTAGTAGCTGTGCTCGCCGAGGCCCCAGCTCACCGGACTGTCCGCGAAACCTTGCACGTCCAGGCTGCACCAAGGTAGAGTTGCGCCGCGCGACCCTGCGTACTCGCGCAGTAGTTCGTAAATCCGAGAGAGCTTACGCCGAGTGAAAAAGCCCGCCCACTGCAGGTACAGGATCTGTCCGGTGTGCTCCCGGGGCTCCGGGCACCGGTAGGAGCTCACGTATTCGGCCTCCTGGCCCTCGTTTACCCTGCACAAAGTTTCGGCTTCATTTAGACACGAGTTTGATTTTTCTTTATCGGGGTAGAGGGTCGGCTAATGCTTCTGACGTTGCGAATAATTTTTGGATTTGTGTTTAGTAACAATGTAACTGATGCGATAATGAACGAGAAGGCATAATTGGAATTCTCGATTAGTGAGGAAATAGAATCGAGCGATTAAAAAACTCCGCCGGCTGAGAGCGCGAGTTGCAGCCTACTTACAAGTGCTTTTATGAATACACATCGTCGTTCTTCGTTATTTAATAAGCACTGAAGTAAACGTTAAAAACGACAATGCTAAACCAAATAATAAAGAACAAATCAATCAAATAATGTCTATGTTTCTTTTATTATTCTATTTTTTACTTTAAATTTCTTTTTAATTTATTTTTTATCTTTGTTATTTGCACGAATCTAACTCAATTATGACAAGTACAAAAAGATTTCGTAATTCCATAACGTTAAGTGGCATTACTTTCGTAATCCACTAAATCGTAAATGGACAGGGATAAAGTGACAGAATGACAGAAAATTGATACTTTTTCTTCGATAATTCCAATTTACCTCAATTCAACAACTTGGGATCGGGAGGAAATTGAAGGGAAAAGCAAAGAAATGAAAAAGTAATTGTAAAAGTTACTTACAAGTTACCATCGATACTAAAAAGTCCTAGCCACTCGAAAAACTCGTCGTAATTGCATCCATCTTCAAGTAGGGGAATGTCGAGCGCGTAATCCGTACGTCGAGTCACTTGCTGATGGCAAGTGAAAACCGGATAACCGCGCTTATGAAACCACGCCGCTATTGATGACGGGCACATTCTTTCCTCTACAACATCGTTTGCAGACAATGCAATTTTAGATTATGCAAAAATTTGAAAAGTAACGTATTTTCACGAATGAATTTCTATATAGCGCTTGAAAAATAGATCATTAAATAGTTGATGATTTACCTGGTGGATCCCATGCCAGTATAACGTCAAACTTAAGCTCGTGTAGTTTATCCAGACTGTTACGAATCCTTTCGTAGTACCTCTTGCCGGGGCTCAAATTCTCGTCTTTCAAATCTATTCTCACGACTAGCGAGACACCGGTGACGAAAGAAAAAAAATAATATCGAAAATAAAAAGTGAGGGTTTTTTTAAAAAAATTAATCATTACTCCGGAGAGCGAATGTTAATAGAAAAACAAAATAAATAAATAAAACTATTTGATGACACGAGAGATGAATAAGAGGATAAGATTGAGGTCCGGGACGACGTTCGCGTAAGCCCGTCGATAAAATACGCCTTGACGGTGATATGCGCGCTGGGGGAGGGTATCTATTGCTCGTTTATCGTCGTTATCACAAAATACTTTGTTGCTCGAAGTTTAAGTTTCAAGTTCGCTCAAAAAGGCTGCTCGCAAAAATAATCATGATTATCCATGGAAAAAGATATCTCCGAATACATTTCGCCTCCCGGCGAAAAAAGCCTACGGTACAAAGTTTCTAATTGTATACGCGCTCTCGCGAGTCAACTTGCGCCTATAGAAGCGCGAGCGCGCGCGTCTCTGTGTATATGCTCGTATCAAAAAGACTCGACATCGTCAGCTCCAGATTAGTTTAGCCGTGGAAGCAGGACGTGATATATTAATAGAGAAGGATGGGGGGAACGGCCGGCCGGTCTCACGCGAACGACAGGGTCGGACTAGTGTCGAGATCGACGTTGTTCGCGCGCAGCTGCTGCCTGAACGCCTCGAGCTCGTGGCTGGCGATGCCCTCCCAGCTCTCGAGCTCCGACAGCCGGCAGAGGTTCTCGCAGCTGGACATGAGGAGCCTAACCGTGCTCATCGACAGGTCGTCGCCGTAGAGTATCTTGAGCTCCTCGAGCTTCGACATGGGATTGCGGCCGAGGGCGCGGCGCATGACGGCGTCGCCGATGCCGGTCGACGAGCCCAGGTGGATCGAGCGCACGTTCAGGCAGTGCTGGAGGACGTACTCGAGGTGAGCCTCGGCGCACTCGACCACGCACTTGAGCACCTCGAGCTTGGCGAACGGGCCGGCGAGCGAGGAGTGCTTGTGCTGCAGCCGGCCTCGAGCCTGGGCCGCCGCCGGGCCGGCCTGCGGCTGGAGGAACTCGCAGTTGTAGAATACTAGGCTGCGCAGGTTTGGGCAGTGCCGGCTGATGTCGGCGAGCGCCTCCAGCGAGAGCTCGCCCACGTGCTCGAGGTGGAGGCTCGTCACGTTGCAGCCGATCACGTCGAGCAGCACGTGCACCCGGTGCGCGTAGTAGTCGCACGAGAGGAGCTTGAGCTCGCGCAGCTCGGTCAGCCCGGCGAGAACCGAGAGGTCGGAGACCCGCTCGTCCCTGAGGAGCGAGAGGCTCGCGAGCCGGGGACAAAACTCGACGAGGAGGTAGAGCTGCTCGGGGCTCATGCGCCGGCACTCGAAGGCGCGCAGGCCGAAGGGCTCGAGCTCGAGGCCGGGGCCGAGCCGGCGCTGCTGCTGGATGTACTCGAGGGCGAGCCCGAGGTCGTCGTAGCGGCCGATGTCCTCGAGGCGCGGGTGGTTCAGCAGGAGGCCCGCGTAGCCGGGGGCCGAGACGGAGGTGCGCAGGAGCTTGGCCGCGCGCAGCTCCGGGCAGGCGAGGAGCGAGAGGATGCTGCGGTCGGTGACGGAGCGCGAGGCCGTCACGTCGAGCCGGCTGAGCTGGGGGCAGTTCTGGCAGAGGGCCGCGATGACGTTGTCGGTGCAGTCGAAGCAGAGGGTGAACGACCTCAGCCGGCGCATGCCGTTGAGCGCCGCGATGACCTTGCGCTCGACGTCCGAGCTGCGCCAGCCGACCGAGCCCGAGCCGAGGTCCAGGACCTCGAGCCCGGTCATGTCGGCCAGGCAGTCGTAAAGGGCGTGCCGCATGAGCTTCGGCCAGGCGCTGAGCTCGATGCGCTTGAGGTGCGGGTGCACGACCACCCGGGTCAGGCTGATCGCCACGTGGATCTCGGCGACGAAGCTCGCGCTGCTGCGCTCGGCCGAGTACGAGGCCTTGATGTCGCCGATGAGGGCGCCGATGCCGCGCAGCGTCTCCTCGGCCATGCGATCGTGGAGGTTCCAGGGCACGCAGGAGCCCAGCTGCTGGCGCATCCCCAGCAGCAGGCCGTTCAGGTAGGCTTGCCCGCCGGGCTTCCTCATCGGCTGGACGATGCGCCGGCCGAAGCTCGTCACGTACTCGCTGACCGACCTCAATGCCAGCTCGCGCAGAGCCGGCACTCGATGTTTCCGCGGCATGATGTCACCCCGGTCCCTCGATATATCCTTTTCTATCTCTCTTTCGGTCTCTTTCTCTCTCTCTCTCTCGACGCGTTTCTTCTACGTAATCATCTAGGCGAGGGCCTCTTGAGACTCACCATAGCGCGAGACCTCCGTGCGCTCAAAGTACGTTGGCTTGCCCTCGATCCCGAGGCTCTGGTAAATCGGCCGCAGTAGACTCAGAACCAAGTGCCCGCTCGGTGTTACAGCGATCAAATTATCCACGTCCACTCGTCGCTCGATTGCCAGTAGACTCAATTCACCTGTAAATCATCATGTTTTGTCTAAATACTTGCACGATTTTAAACATCTTTATTTAAAATGTTATTTTTAAAATAATTATGTAATTCCTTTTTTCTAGACATTAGCGTTATAATAACAGTTAATTTATATTAATTTTGAAGTCATGTCTTTATTCAAAGATTTTCTTTCTGTTTATGTAAGTTACATAAATTCAAAGTGCAAAGTCAGTACTATAATTAAATAATGAAAATTACAGAGAAATACATAAGGATTAATAGACAAACCTTTTTTCACAAATGATTCAATGAATTCCTTATTGACCAACTCAACTGCATCCAAGCCATTAACTCGATAATAGTCACTGTCTTCTAGAATATTTTGGCCAAAACTTTCCGGAATGCTGCTTGTGTTAGGAAACGTCATAGACACCTGGCCAGCATCCAACAAGATTACAAAATCAAACAAATATACTTTAAATGTCTTAATCTTTTTCTTACATGTAAAAAATACAAGGTACATTTGAATAACTATTGCATTTATAAATACACATCACAAAAAATAAGATTGCAAAGTATAAACTGTGAATACTATTTTTAAATACAATGTAATGTACACAAACTATTAAACTCATGATACACTGTTTAGTGACTCAATGACTTAAAAGCAAACAGAATTAAACAATTGATAATTTTAGAATTTCTTTAATTTGAATATTTTTTAACATTTCAATAAAACATAAATAAATTATGCAAATTTTATTTATAATTAATAAATATGAGTGCATAAAGAGTTGTTTTTTTATAACAACATTGAACAATGTTGAATAATTAAAAAAAAATTTATTTTGAAAACAATTGCCACCCATGAAAGTCAAAATAAGCTACTTGAGCGATATCTTAATTAAATCACCACTAACAATGAAAATTTTGTATCTAAAATTTAAATGAAATCTTTTCAATTGCAATACAATAAAATAACCAATTTCAAACAATTATTAAAAATAGTGACTCAACATCCATATGTAAATATTTGAAAACTCGCTCGTAGAATTTAATAACGCATTTAACGTCGCCAGCTGCTGCGAATATAATCGCGATCGCAACGACATGCAAACGAGCGCAAAATCAAGGAAAAACGACAAGTTGCACGGCTAGTTATATTGTCCTCGCTATCTTATCTCGGCGAATTAACCCAGTACGCGTACCTGCGTGCTCCGCTGCTTCAAGACATAAACAAAGCAGACAAAGACTCGACCTTTTTTTGTGACTGAAAACACCTTGAACGCGCCATACGAAGAAAAAAAAAGAAAAACAAAGAACAGAGAACCGTGAGGCGTATATATGTATAGATGCGCGGCGCTGTCGATTTAAAAGGAGGCGCGTCAGCTGACGAGTGACAACGAGTCCAAAGCAGACAATTTTCCTCGGCCAACGACGCAAAACTGAAATAATCAGGTCGAAGATTTGGAAAAATGCCGAAATTCACGGACTAATAGTTCTCACGGTTAAAAGGGTAAACAGAGAGGATAGCAGCAATAACGTAGCACTGGCGTGTCAGGAGAAAAAGAGAGAGTAATATAGGAAAAGCGAATGCCGAGCGAGCGAGAGAGACTTACGTGCGCGGCGCAGCAGAGCGACAGTCCGCGGCCTCCCCGACGACGAGTCTGCGTCTGCGGCAGCGGTGTATAAAGAAAGAGAGTGTCCCCGCTGCTGCAGCGCGCACGGGCTCTCCTCGTCGTCGCGGAGGCGCGGCGCCGGGAGCGCCTTCCTCTCTCTCTCTCCCACCTAACCTCCGCGCGCGGGCGGGGTGTCTCGGGGAAAAAGCGAGACGGGGAGAGAACAAGACGGAGAGACCGCGCGGCCGCGAGAGAGGGGCGAGCTCCCGAAAGAGAGATGCTTCCGCCCGTCCCCCTGCGAGCCCCTCCGGGAGAGTATAAGCCTCCTTACCGCGTGACTGAAGTAATGCGCGCTGATGGGCCGCTCCGGCGTTTGGCCCGCGTCCTTGCGCTCGTCCGGTTCGGCGCCGAGTCTTCCTGTCTGCAGCTCGATCCGCTGCCGCGGTGCCTCGAACTGCCAGACCTCCGGGCAGAGCATGGTCTACTCCTCTCTTGATCCGACTTGCCAAGCCACCCTGAACGGAAGACGCGAATTTGCGCCCGAGACGATGCTCACATGTCGCGAGACGCGTTTGGCTAATTTTCACCGGAGGTAGGTGTAGTACGTCTGGCGATTATACACGAGATAGCGAACGACGCGCGTCCCTCTCCAATGGATCTTCAAGACTTCAAGAGACACATCACGGGCCACGTGCGCGCGTCTGCGGCAAGTAGCTACTAGAGCTTCATGTCTCTTGACGCCGCCGCCACCGCCGCATCACTGCGTTACTTGAATGTCGCTGTAAATTAAACGCACACGGCGATAGACAACTGCGTTTCTTCCATATATCCCGCACGACGAGAGAGAACTGCATTTACCCGTCTTTTAAATTTTCAAGTGGCTTTGATAGCTCTCGAGTGCACTACCTTCATTTCGACCGAGATGCGATAATGTTTTTGCCTTCGAGATTGGCTTTTAAATTGTCCCGTATTTCAAATGTTTCGTGCGTAGTGCGTTTATATACGTTTTCAGATTTATTTATATACCCTTTAAATTATTTTTCAAAAGATCTAATTTTAATTTGTTGAGTTAATTTGAGAAATTAACGCTACGTATTAGAATGTCTATATTTTTACATAAAAAAATGCTATGTAACTACTTCTGGGATACTTTTGAACATTTTACACAATTTAAACTCCAATTTTTATTCGTAAATTCGTTATTCTAAGTGTTTTAGATCTCAAATTATGATTTCAATATTGGAGATATAAATTTTTACTGCAAAATTAAAAATGTATGTATGAGTCAAGGCGTGTGTTTGACTCACGCTCACTTTTTTCTAGGCAGCGATTTTATCATCGCAGCGGTTGCCCCTGCTCGGTAGCTGACAGCATATGCACGTATGCAAGCTTAGTACCACGTAAGTGTTAAAGAGAAAGTGCTTTGAAACAAGAGAAAGCGAGAGGGCTGTTTGTTTTATTCCGAACAATCGGAAAAAATGTGCCTTTGCGCAAAAAAAGGAGGTAAACCGTTATCAAAGCTTTAAGAAGAGCTCCAATGATTTCGGAGCAGAGGAGCAGAAGAAGCGCCGAGAAGTACAGATAGCTAGGTTAGAAAATCTCGCGAAAAGGAAGGAAGCTAAGTAGTACCAGGAGTGCTTGGGCGAAAGAGGGAGAGAAAGATAGAGAGTGAGAGAGACGGTTGTCATGTGGACGTGTCGCATCGTCGCGCGAAACGAACCAACGACGATCAGCCCGACGACGCTAGCAGTAGCCCCATCATCAGCATCATCAACAGCTGGAGCAGATAGTCGCTCCATCCACGAGCAGCTAGATCCAAAGGCAGGCCGAGAAGTGTGAGGATGCGATGTCAGCGCGGCGTCGTCGCGTAGGCGAGCACCAGCAGACGGCAGGCCTCTACGCCGACTCCAACTCCCTGCAGCATCGTCACGACCCCGTGGAGGATGAAGTTTTAACCCAGCAGACGACGATCCTACCAACAGCCATGTCGTCCCGAGACCGCACCAATGAATTCAGCACTGTCATACTCAACATGAAGAGCAGGAATGCTCTCAGGGCTAACCATGCCATACAGCGTGCTGGAGGACCTGGACCCAGGCATCCAAGGCACCTGCAGAGCTACTCCAACTTTATGCTCATCGCCAAGAACATCGGCAAGAACATTGCCAGCACCTATGCCAAGCTAGAGAAACTTGCAATGTGTAAGTGCTTGGATGCTGTTTTTCAGTTTCTTATTTCTTTCTTGTGTTTTTTTTTATTTTTTTTACAAAGCTTTGATCCTGATTTTAGTCTGGTTAACTTATGTGACTTAAAAACTGAATTTGTATTTGTTCAAAGATTTTCCATATGGAATACATATTTAACCTTTTTTTAATTATATTTTTATTTCTATTTTAGTGGCTAAAAAGAAATCTATTTTTGATGATCGACAAATTGAAATTGAAGAACTGACCATTATAATAAAAACAGACCTAAGTAGCTTAAATAAACAAATTGCTAAGCTGCAAGAATTAAGCAGACAACAACGTGAAAACTTTAGCTCTTCAAAGGGTCATCATATTGCATCACATTCCTCATCTGTAGTAGTGGCCTTACAATCAAAACTTGCCAATATGTCAAATCATTTTAAAAGTGTTTTAGAAGTTCGTTCTGAGGTATGTATTGTAAATTATTGTTACAGGATACTTTTTTTTGGTATATTATATTAAAGTTTACATTCTATTATTTAGAAAATGAGAGAAGAACAAAGTAGGAGAGAACAATTTTCTCATGGGCATGTTTCAACCATGCTACCACCAAGTGTGTCAGGGAAACAAGGTTCCTTACTGCTTCAAGAACAAGACTCTAGTGCTTCCGTTAGTATAGACCTTGAACCAGCTATGGGACAATTGAGCTTACAAAAAGCTGTATATGATGAAACTGTAAGTCAATACCTGCACTATATTTTTTGTTTTGGCTACTTAAAGAAATTGTGCATTATCAATTGTGAATTACACATTTTTAGGATGACTATGTTCAAGCTCGAGCAGAGACTATGCAAAATATAGAATCAACTATTGTTGAGTTAGGTGGAATATTTCAGCAATTAGCTCACATGGTTAAAGAACAAGAAGAAATGGTGGAAAGGTAAGTAAAACTTTAATGATAAGTGTTTTAAAATGCTGACACATCTAAGCTAATTATAATTATTGTTAACAGGATAGACAGCCACATTGAAGACACAGAAATGAACGTGGGAGCAGCTCATGCAGAAATCTTGAAATATTTTCAAACAGTGACAAACAATCGGTGGCTTATGATTAAAATTTTTGGAGTTTTGATATTTTTCTTTATTTTCTTTATTGTTTTTATGACGTAAAAATTGAAAAACGGCGTGAATGTAAAATATACAACATTGATGACAAGTGCAATTGTTCATCATTTGAAATAGACATTTTTATGATTAAATGTAAACATCGAAGCTGGAGTAATTTTTTTTATTATGGGAGTTTTCTTGTAAGAGGTTTATAAATATTACAATACGCTCAGCGCATTCCTTGAATCTTAGCACCAACGTCACTCTTTGTACTATATATATATAAATCTTGTAAAAAAGAATGCAATATAAAATTGTATCATTTTAAATTTGTTGTTATTTAAGAAATAAGAATAAGAATAGTGTTAATAATAAATTACAATTTATTTAAATTTGTTTAAAATTATATTTAACAATTGAATTGTTTTTTAAGATTTTGTTGATATAACTACAGTTCTAGTTATTATATTATTACATACATTCGACCTAACAAAATCATTTTATCATCCCTGCACAATTTTTTCACAACTTCACACATATTTGTACATAAAAATGCAATTTTCCCTACATAAACTTTTTCTTTAAACACGACGCAAACAATAGACTGATTATTTTCTCATATATAAACAAAAAACAAAACTTGGCGCTTGACGTTAATAATGGAACAGAAGACTCTTAACAATTACAAAAACATAAATAATCACAAGAACTTTTCATTTGTTAAAAAAAAATATTAAAATATTATGAGAAAACAATGTTATAACGTCGTTGTTGACCGTCGTATATAGCAAATTATCGCGATACTTTTTATTTTATTTTTTTAAATATTTCACGAAAGCACTCCGGGGCAGTGCCACGTACGGATGCCTTACGATAGACAATGACTAGCATTGTACAGTGCAAAGCTTTCTCGAGTAGTCAAAAATATGTTCTTCGACGCAGGCTTATAAACAGTTTCCACACTCGAAGACGCGTTTTTTTCTTTCATTGTTGAACAAAACATTGTCCCTAAACTTTTCCACCATAAGACTTGTCCAGCGACTCTCCGGAAGAATGTAAGGAACCTGAGAAAAATTTATTACATTTATATTAGTTTACTGAATATTCATTTCAATTCTAATCAACGATAATCTTTACAGTTATGTGCAATTCTCATATTTCAATAAAGCGTGCGCTCATTATTTCACAGCTTGTTAATAACTCATGCATCAATGCACCCAACACAATTAAGCATTTCAGTCTTCTTAAAAACTATATATTTATTCTCCGTGGGAATAAAAGTTTTTTTAGTTAAAAACAAGACATTGGCGTAACATGCAAAAAAGCCGATAGCTATAAATCCAAAATTTGTTTCAAGTGAAAAACAAATAAAAAAATACTGAAAAATCAGCAAGCCTACGAAAAAAAATAGATTAATTTAGAGGAAAAAAAGGCTAAAAAATCAACCTGACGAAATAGATCACTTATTAGTATTATTCCCCTCCATCGTGCTCCAAAACTGTCGGACTTTAGAAAAACGTTTGCGTCCTTGCAAGCAGAGTAAGGAACATATAGAGAAAAAAAGGAAAAATAATAAAAAAAGTACGACTGGCATATATCGTGGAGCATGCGCCATTCTCCAATTTCCTCGGAAAAGGAAATGAAAACGAAATTAAAATGATGAAAAGTGTGCGTTGCCCTCCCTGTCACCAGAATACGTGCGTGTTAGACTGTCTCTGGGACGGATAAGTAGTACACATATAGTAATCATGCGATATGTTGACGGAATACAAGCACGAAAGCCGGAATAAAACCCGCCTGTGGCAAGAGGTGGAGAGCCAAGGGAGGCTGTGAACGAGGTAGCAATTAAACAAACCTTTGTGATTGCGGGGCCGCTGCTGGGAGTGAAAGGCGGAGGCGGCCCTTGGCCCGGAGAGCGGCTCGCTGGGCCAGTTGCCGATGCCGTCCTGGGCGTCGAGCTGCTGGCCCGGTGGGTTCTGCTGCGACTGCTGGTAGGGCTGCCGCTGGTGCCGGTGCTGCGACGACGAGGGCAAGGGCGGCGGCGGCAGCAGGATGTGCGAGCCCGGCAGCGGCGGTGGCGGCACGTCATTAGCGTACGGGGGCAGCGGCGGGGGCGAGTGCAGGGGGTGATGGTGGAAGTGGTGCGGCGGCGCGAAGCCGTGGTGCGGGAGCAGCGGGGGAGGAGAGAGCGGGGGCGGGGAGCTCGAGCGGCCCCGGGGAGGCGGGGGCGAGGAGAGCCTGCCTCCGCCGAGGGGCGCCGGCCGGGAGCCGACCGAGCCGGGCACTCCGACCTCCGGCGGTCCTCCCGGGCCCGTTGGCAGCGGGGGCGGCGGCAGGAACGGCGGCGGGGGCGGGAAGCCGCCTGGCGGTGGCACGGCTCCGTACATGTAGGGCGGCAGTGGCAACGAGCCGGCCGCACCGCCGGCGAACATCAGGGGCGAACTCGAGCTCTCCCCTGGAACTCCCGAGTACAGCGGGTGTGACGTCTCGCCGTTGGCCGCCACTTGTTGCTGCAAGCCTGTTGGGGCAGCAAAAACGAGCACAAGCGATTCGTTAGCGGGATCTCGTTTTATCTGGCTATAATACTCCTACGGCTGCTTACGTGGCAATTCTAGCGACTACGCACGAGCTTACTTTCGAGAGCTTTGTTTTTCAAAAAATTTAATAATCCTGAAGAAATAGTTATTTTAACCGAATTCATTTTATGTAATATGTTGTTTTTTTGTTGTGCTTTGTATTGTTAATATGAAATATGAAAATGATTCATATGTTGATTAATGAATTTCATGAAAGAAAAGTTCTTTTTTCATTTATTTTTAACTTTCTAAGCAAAAATTAAATATAAAAATATCACATTTACCGAAAGTTTCTACCGCTGAAAATATTTTATAAAAATGATATATTTATTATCATGATTTGAACTTGTAGTATTGAACCAGCATAGATACTTACGATGTAATTTGGTTTCTGGGTCTGTTTCGTTCATATTTTTTTCGACGAGTGCAAGTCGATTACGCAACTGACTTGATTCAGCCTTGACTTCCTCCAAGCGCCGTTCATTTTGTCGCGCAACCACCTGATTAAAAATATTTTTTGTATTAGATAAATCTTTTAAAAATTTAGAAACCATTCCATCCTACAAATTACGAACATAGTTTTGATGTGCTTTTTCTTCAAGAGCAGCCATTTGACTTTTGTAGTGCCTTTCTTGATCTTCAATTTCATGTTTAAACATTTCTATTTGCTGCCTGTAATAGTAATTGCATTCATTAAATTTAGTTATAACTCATTTTGAATGTTATTAACTTATTGGAAACATACTTATAATTAAGTATCTCATTTTGCATTGATTGTATCCTTTCAACCGTGGATGATGCTTCACCTTGTTTCTCAAGCCACATAGCTTCTTCCCTAAAAAGTGATAAAGGCACGTTTATACATAAATCTTTTCTAGTGGTTAAAATTTTAAAGGTTTTAATAACTACTTTTGTCGCTGAGCTTCTTTCTTTTCGAAAAATTTCGTCATCGCTTCAAGCTGAGTTTCCGCATCTTTTTTCTCTTTTTCAGCTGCTTTACACTGTTTACTAAGAAGTTCAACTTCCTCCTTGACGACTTTTACATGCTCTATAACAATTCACCAAATAAGTTGTAAATCCGGTATTAGTAACGTACGAATAATAAAAAAATTCAAACCTTCAAGTAACTGATGTGCTCCTTCCTCTTCACTCAGTTTCATTTTCAATTCGTCCCTTTCTTCGCGAAGGTGAGAGACTTCAGCCTTGAGTTGAGAAGCCTCATACAATTTTTCAAAGTCTAAACTATTAGAATTAAGTTGTTCAACAACTTCTAAAAGCTCCTTAACTTCCAGTTCTTTTCTTTTTAATTGTTTACGCAAATTTGATTTTTCGTCCGACAACTACGAAGGCAAACATATTTTGATACTAAAACAATTAGTAACACATATGAATAAAACAAAATATTTTTTAACTTACCGCGTTAACCTGAATTTCAAGCTTATGAACTTGGTCGGATAATGTTTGTTCTAATTCAATTTTCAAGTTTGTTTCAATTTTAAGTTCTTCTGCCAATTTGTCAACAGTAGCTTGCAGTTGTTCAACTCTTTGCAAGCTTACTTTGAGGTCTCCTGTTAAGGTTTCATTCTATAAAAAGAATAATTAAATATTAACACTAAATAAAGAGATGAACAACATTAGTGTGATTTAATTTGCAACTATTAAAACGTATTCAAACCTCTATTTTATAAAAGTCAAGCTGCATGCAAATAATAAAGATAAAAGTTAAAAAGTTCTTGCACATTTCTTTTTAAACAAAAATTTAAAACAACGAATTGAAAATAATAACATTAAAAACTCCTACCTCTTGAGTTTTAAGGGTAAGAGCATTCGTTAGTGACGCATTAGCTTCTTGCTGTTCATTTAAGCGGTCTTGTAAATCCTGGATTGGTTGAGCCAAAAGGTTATTTTCTTCGCTTTGAGACGCAAGAATTTCACGCAACATTCGTTCTAACTCTAAGCCGGCTTCTGATGCGCTTTCTAGTTCTCTTTCCAACGATATAATCTTCTCTTTTAGTTCTTCTCTCTCACCCTGAATAAATGTAATATTTTTATTAAGTGATGCATAAAAATCTTGCAACGTCTAAAGTTCCTGATATTTACCTCAGAAGCTGCTAATTCAGCTTTCAGTGATAACACCATTTCATTAGATCCAAACGACTCGTCCTCAATTGAGTCCAGCTAAAAATGCGCATGAATATTTATTATTTAAATCCTTCTAGTATTAAACGATAAAACAAAAAGTTAATTATTTTTACTTTCGTTTTTGTAGACTTGAAGTTTTCATCCAACATGATACATTCTTTCCTTGTTACCATCAAGTCCTTTTCAAGCTTGTTGATTTTTCCAATGAGAAATGCATCACGTCTTTTATACTGCAATTAAGAAAAATATTATTTTAATTAGTGTTCTTTTAATACAGAGCAGAGTAATTGGAAATTTCAAATGCTTACTTCAATAAAGTAATAACCAAGTGATAACATCAGCATTGTCACCCCCGTAATACAGACATATAATAATGTTTCAGAACTTTCAGAAACCTTCCAGTCACTAGTTACTGCATTTTGTTCAGCGGTGTAATGATTTTTAGTCTCCTTTATTGAACAAAAAAAATGTATAAAATTTAATAGAAGCTAATATTTATTGAAATAAATTCGTTTTATAATATGTTTACCTCACTTAGACACTCAAGATTTTCTTCACAAGTTTCTGGAGGTAGAACTAAAAAAAATAAAATTAATTAGAAGATATTTTAAAAAATTGACTTTTCAATGTTTGAGCAGATATACCTATTTTTTCAATATCACTTGCAGGTGTTTCTCCAGAAATATCTATTTTTTCAATATCAATTATTGGAGATTTTTCTTTAGAAATAGTATTATCTTCAACCTGATTAACTGCATCACTCACAGTCTTTTCATCAGCCACAATATTATCAATACCAATTTCATCAGAGTCTGTAAATAGAAACAAATATTATCAAGTTAAAAACTAGAAATATCTATTATTTATTTAAAAAAATCAATAATTCAAGACATTACCTTTTGCAGCATTCAGCAAATTTCGATTCCCAAGAAATTCATTAAAGCCTGAAATTGATGGTACATCCACAATATGTTTTTGACTGGAATCTGACAGAATACTAGAATCCACATTCTTAATAGTGGAATCATTTTCAGATATAAGTGAAGGTAAATTGTCAGTAGTATAATTTGTTTCAATCACATTGTTATTGTCTATTGTTACAGTAACTTCAGGCTGCTTTTCGATATTTAATGACTCATTAATTACTGGCTTTTGATCTTCCACAAATAAACTTGTTTCTTCTGTAACAGGAACAACTTCAATGTTTTCATTGCTTTCAATTGGCAGGCTATCATTCAAGGAAAGACTTGATTCTTCTTTAGGTATAAAAGACTCACTAGACGTTAAAATTGCCTCTTCTTTGATTTCTAGCTGTGAAGGCACTTCATTAGTAGCTGTAGCAGTAGTCTCAACATTTACAAAATTTTCGGTATTATTTAAATCTAAATTTTGTTTATCTAAAATTACAGTATCAGCAGTTGCTGCTAAATCGTTATCAGTGCTAATAGAATTGACGATAACTGGCACCGTTTCTTCAGGCTTTGGCACATTATTTTCATCAAATACAACTTTAACTTCCTCTTTCACAATATTTTCCGATGCAGCAGAATTATTTTCGTTTATTGTAGGTTCTTCAACTGCTTTGATAATATTTTCAACTGTTTTGTTATCCTCAGTATCAGTTGCATCTTCTACTACACTCTCAGATTTTTCATCTGTACCATCAATTAAAATAACTTGCTCTGCTTTATCTTCACTAACATCAGTTGCATTTTGTTTTTCATCTTCTACTGTACTCTCAGTCTTTACATCTTTATCCTGTTCAATTGAAGTGGTTATTTCAGCATTAATATCAATTTTTTCATCTTGTTTTTTAGGCTCATTTGCTTCTGAATCATCTTCAACTTTGTCCTTAACAGGATCAATTGATTTTTTATTTTCATCAATTGAAGTCTTATCAGATATGATATTTTCTTCACTAACTTTGCTTGTATCAACAGGTTCATCTGCTTGTATTTCTGACTGAGACTCTACAAAATTATCATTTTCTTTTTTTTCCAGCAATGGCTCTGGTGTAGCACTTTCAACTTCCTGTTCTGATTCAGATTCAAATAAGACTAGTTTTTCTTCTGAATCAACAGTTTCTTCATTCAGCTTTTCTATTTCAGGAGTTGTTTCAAATGGCATTTCAGTAACAGCACTCTCAGATGAATTAATTTCGACACTACTTTCTTCAGAAGACTTGTCGTTATTACTTAAAATACCTGATAATGCAGAAAAAGTTGAACTTATGATATTTGGGTACATATCCAATTGAATTTCTTCATCTTTCTTAGCATTATTCTCTACAGTTTGAGTTGAGTAGCTTGGTTCAGGTGGCACATCTTTTGCAATATCTTGAGGTATAACCGTGCCATCATAGACAGAATCAAAAGATGGCAAAACTTCTTGGGATTTTATACTATCATCAACAGGTAACTTTTCCTTGTGATCTTCAATAGGTACATGATGTGTACATTCTCTTGGTGCTATTTTAATTGTTTGTTCTCTGATAAAAGACTGGGGAGCAAAACCACGTTTACCCTGGATCTAAAAGCAATAATTGAAACTAATTTATCTTCAATGAACTATATAAAAATAAAATAAATTTCAGACATATGGTAACATTTAAGACGATTAAAATAAAAATATCAAAACCACTTGACTTACAAAGATTAGATTCCCCCGAAACTTTAAAAAGACAACAGACAAACAACTTACCTCAACTTCCCAAAGGTCTTCTCTTCCTTCAATAACCTTACTGAAAATTTTAACATCCTCATAGGGCTTGAAACTGAGCATCCTTGGATCTTTATCTCTGGGGAAGTAGCGCAAGATAGTCAAGCCTTCGGCGATGACGGCTAAAAGAAGTGAAGAAAAGGAGAGATTAGCCGGCAGACCTCGAGAGTGTGGTATATGCTTTCGCAGCGGCCTCGGCTCGAGCAAGGCCGCCTATAAAAGTCGGCCGCACGAAAGTTGTCGGGCTCGAGTGCACAAGCCCTCGGCACGCAGTCTGGCCGACGCATTACAAGTAGGCTAACGAGCATAATATGGCTTCGGATAAAATAGAGGTGTATATGCCTTGGGGGCGGTATGCAGCGCTCTGCCAGCTTACCCGAGCACTCAGGGTCGGCGCACTTGCGGTGACCCCAGATCTTGGAGTCGCAGGGGACGAGGAGGTAGCAGCCGAGAAGGAGGAGGTTAAGTCCGAGGACCGCGAGCAGTCCGGGCCGGCCCCTGGGCAGGAGCTCCGGCAGCCTGGCTAGCCGTCCCGTCCTCATCCTGGTCATGCCTTCGTAGCGCTGAGGCCGAGTGACCTCCCCCTCGTTCTCGTCGTCGTTCTCGTCGTCGTCGCTGTCCTTTCCTCAGCTGCACTCCACATCACCGCATTATCCGGTTGGCTTTCGGAGCAAGGCCCTCGCAGCCAGCTGGAGCTCCGGCACGCGCGATTTATCACAGTCTTCTTCTTTCGCTCACCAGCACAGGGTTAGGTACTTTCCCCGCACACTTGCGCTTGCTCACTGAGACACTTACCTTACTCTCTCTCTCTCTCTCTCTTTCTCTCTGCCTGCGAGCGACGTGTGCACGTTTGCCGCGACTTTCCGCACACCGATCGGATTATACTGTCAATGCGGCTGCTGCTGCTGCTGCTGCTGCTGTCTGCAGTTACGAGATACTCTCTTTCTCTTTCTCTCTCTTTCTTCGTATAGAATATTTACTTTGCTCGAGCCATTTTCCGACCTTACCCCTTCTACTCTCAGCTTTCTCTCTCTCTCTCTCTCTCTCGACTGTGCTTTTTAATGGTCGCACTTGAGCAGTGAGTTGATTAACGAAGAGGAAATAATTGATTGATGCTAAATTAAATGAATAACCATCGGAATACGAGAATTAAATGTTCTGGGGAAAGTCTGGTAAGTCATTGTCTGGATATCAGTACTTTTCAGCGAGCACATATTGCTGGCCACGTTTACGGCTTTAAACGTGGAGGAACATGGCGCGGCCAATCGCAAGAGAGTACATCTATTGCTCCGACACGTCATTCATTTCGGAGCTGGAGTGTCTCATAAAACTGTACTATACACCTGATACTTACGTATACTTTTGAAAGTTGGCACTTTTTTTTAATTTACTTTAAATTTTCGACTTACATAAGGTGCGTCATCTATAAAGTCGCTAATCTACGTGTAACGACGTTACAGGGTGGATGTCAGTTTAATATTTATTATTTGGGTTTATTTTTTGTTATAATAAAACAACGTTTATTAACTCTTTCAATAACTTTTATTGCACTTGTATCAAGGACTTCTGTTCTTTAAATGATTATACAATACACATCGACTTGATGATATGCAGAAGAAATATAATAATATTATTCAGAGTGTTTAACATAGCTTTTATCTCGTCTTCTACGTACGTGACTAGATTATAAAAAAAGCAATGAAAGTATCGATTCGAGTTTTTCTATATAATAACATTACAGATTCAAAATTTCTTCCTCTCCTATTTACTCGGTTTTTAATGTTGCAGATCACAAGTATAGTGAATGGAAATACGTGATTAGGTTGAAACTGTGAATTGAGTGCACTTCTTCGCAATACTTTTCGCATATAGCTCGCTCGGCAAAAATACGCTCGTGTAAAAATTATTTTCTCCTCGGTGATGACCTGCCGGTTCTCCGCTCGTTTTCTTATCTGTACGCACTTATTACTACCCTGTACACTTCGCCCTCATCCCAAAATTTTAACGTGCACTCCGCTGCAAAAGTTTCGTGGCAATACAAAGAAACGACTCCTTGGACGAAAACATTTATACATAGAAAAAACATATTTATACAAATGTGCATATAAGCATCAATGGGAATATCATTGTACGAATTTTTATTGAAACGCAACTCGTACTGGCTAGATAAACTATCATTTTTTAAATTCAATTCGATAACAATATTTTGTTTATTTTACAATTAGTAGACGAGAAATTTCAAACGTTCCGCAGTGGAAAATATCGTTTAACTCGAAGAATTTTTTTTTCCTTTTTTTTTTGTAGAGTTGACAAAGAGTAATAGTCGAAAACAAGTGCAAACGTTGATCAAACGAAAGATTTTAGCTTTAAAACTTCGTGTTTTATTACAAGTATTATTGCAATGACAGTTAATCTAGATTAACTACTTTTTTTTCATTGTATTGAATGAGTCTAATTATTACAATAAAAACCAGTCTATTTTTTATCATTATTACAAGATTATACAATTTATTGTATAAATAAATTTTGAACTCTTTTTGTACAAGAATTATTATATTATGTTTTTTTTATGTAGCCATATATTAGTTATTTCCTATAGTCTTGTTATAGATTGTGTTTTGTTTTTAATAAATGATTTCTAAATAACATCCACAAATTAATAAGTATCCTCCAAGATTTTTAATATTCTATGGTATTTTGTAAATTTATAAAGATCAAACAATGAAATAGGAGATATATTATGAAAGCTCTCTGGGCAACTCAGAAAAAAAATTCTACGATTTAAGTTATCGCATTAACGTCATAAATATTTACAATATCTGAAACGTACTTTAAATGCAAATTTCAAGTATTCGGTTAATATTATTAGTATTTGACGAACCCCTTGCACGTGCCTCTCTCTTGCAAAAAGATTGCAAATGCGAGTGCCTTGCGTGGAATGTCAATAATAATATTAAAGATAAGTAAATCACAAAATGACAGTGATCGTTCGGATACATCGCGCTCTTTGTAAATTGTTGAGAAATAAATACATTTATGCATATATTTATCGTAAGAATGTTTCAGTAGTGCGTTTCATTGTGGAGACGTCAGCGGAGTACCACCAACGCCCGTCTCAAAAATAAACCTGCGCTTTACAAACGTCATAAGCGAGTTAACGTTGCACAGAATATAATCGTATCTTACTTTGTCAAACGCCTTTCATAACTTTGTGCTTGCGGACCTACGTGATTAAGTGACCTTGCGATCGTTTTTCCGAGCTCCTTATCATCTGCGATGCTACGGAATTCGATTAACACGGCTAAGAAGCTACGGGTCTATTGTGATTTTCCGTTAAATATCCTTACTCCTACTCGCTACATTTCTTATTATGCTCAGAGTATTATATGTACGTTCTCGTTATGTACACAATGCCATCGTTCGAGCGAGTTGTGTTTTATTATTATAGAGAGTTCATTGTCGGCTTTTCATATTTTCTCGCTGTGTTAAGAAAAAAAGGAGTGATACTGATTTGCAGCTACAATATGTCGTCGCTTTTATTATCGCAGAATTATTGAACGTTGAAATATGATTTATATCAAAATTATTTGTATCATGTGTGAAAATAAGTAGCATCTGTTTTTCTCTCTCTCTCTCTCTCTCTCTCTCTCTCTCTCTTCTGTTGCGAATTTCAAAAATATAGTTTTATTTGATTAAGATCGAGTGCGAACTGACGAATTAATCATATAAAAGAGCCGATGTATAGGCGAAACAGAAATTTGGTTGAAACAGTCATTTTAATGAGTAACAAAATAAATAATTTTCATAATAATAAATAACTACAATAAAATTTATAATTTTTCCATTTCTAGTTTGCGTTTGAAAATGAGATAAAACTGATGATTTTTAAAAAGAAAGTTACATTAAAAATTCAAGACTCGTTCAAATCGTGTGATTACAGTAATATTACGCGTTTGATTTTCATTCATTATGCTATTTTTAATCTTTGTAACATTATGACTAGTAATTTTCAATTTCAAGAACTACGAGCATCTAACGTTTTGTGTTCATTATCTACAACGAAGCTCTATATGTAAAATAAATAAATAAATAGAACTATATTATCATCACATTCCTTCTGCTCTATGTAAAACTTGATCAAGTGAAACTGAAAATTACTAAACATCGTGCGACAAAATATTCGTTTGTTGTAGTTCGAACTTATTTGAACTATACATGTATGAAATATTGAAAAAATGAATGTTCATCTTTGTGATGATCTATATAGTATCATTATAGATATAGTCAAAATAAGTGCAATCTTACTTATCATACTTTTAGAACAGTTTATTGCATGTGTTTCAAATGTGAGTTGTATTTAAGTCTGATAAAAAAACGACGCCTATATTATTAACTTGACCGTTGTATGTTCGGAGCGTTTTTAGTAATAATGTATTTGATATCAAACGGTGTTTACATGAGGCACCGTTTAAATAAACCCAGATAATAAAATTGAGTATACACAAAAAATATAATTTTTTTATCTCATAACAGTTTTAAAATTAAGAAAATATAATATGTTTAAATTTATGTAATTCAATTTTCTCTGGAAAGTTAAAAACGTCAATTCCTCCAAGATAACTTTAACATTTCATGAATTTTTTAATTGTAACACGAATCAAGAAGCTACAAGTATTTAAATTCTTCAATATATAACAAAAATTAATTTTAGAGATTTTTAAAAATTTCTTAATCCGAGACAATATCAAAATAAATTAACGAGGTAAAAATTGACTCAAACAATGTTTTCTTGTTAGAGAAACAAAGTTTCAATTCCGTTAAAAATACAATTTCAATATAATTTCTCACTAAATCACTTCCAAATAAATTACACGCTTTGATATACTCTTTTCGGTATAACTATACAAACATTAATCACTTAATCCTCAATTCATTGCCTTGAACAAGCGCCTTTTGTCACTAACATCACGCATAAAACTAACGGACTCTCGTCGATAAAATGTGGAACGTTTAAATTGATAACAAATACAATATACAAGGAGAAAAAAAATCAATTCGTTAAAAAAGAACGTTAATAACCACGTATTTAAACTCTATTCGGGCTAAAAAACATATGTACACGCTAAGCAAAAGGTTCGTCTTATATGCCAAAGAATATCAACGAAAACATCGATAATTTCGTAACCTTAAATGATTACAATAATAAAAATAAATCTCTGCACTCTTTTTACGCTGAGTAAATGGCACAAACGTTTTCGATAATCTTCTATTATATGCACAAATAACCGCTATTTATGTTTAATAAATGATTAATCCAAGGCAGAATCAGCAAATAATGCTGGAATGAATACCACCGACCGTTTTAAAAATATATCTACGTTATTACAATTGATTGAATGTATATTTCGATTAAAAAAAAAAGAAATAAAATTAATTAAACGTGTTCGACTTAATTTTTACAGTTATCTTTTTTATTTAAGGTGTTTGCATCCGTAACAACTATTTTATGAAAATTGATTATAGAAAAATCTTACGAGATTATAAATAAAAAACTATACGATTTAGTATTTTGGATAAAAATACCGTTTAGACGAGTGTTTTATGAAAAAACTTGACGCTAGAATCGCAGTGTAATTTAGCATGCCATTAAATTGTTGATACGCGAATTTAAATCATTTATTTAATGCAATCACCTTGTCTGATTCTATTTGTTCTCTTTTGTTACGAATAAAAAAGAACTGATATACCGTCGATGCATAGACGTACGCTAGAAAAGGAATAACGTGACACCGTGGAGAATCGCAAAGGAAGAATGGAATTGTGAATGAGCTTGTTGCGATTGGGCGGGGCGTGTCCAGTTGGGCTTCGGCCGAGGCGTCTCGATTCATCCATAGCCAAACTGGAGCTTGCGGCACTGGCAGAGCCACTTTATGATGCGGGCGTTGCGCTCGACGATGCTCGGGGGGTCGCCGCTCCTCTGGGCGGCCCCGGGCGGCAGGGCCTCGTCGTTGGCCGGCTGCCAGCCGGCGGTCTGCTGGCCCTGCGGCTGGATCGTCGGCGAGCTGCCGGCGGCGGGCCAGCTCGAGTAGAGCCCGAGGGCCGAGTCGACCGAGCTGACGCTGTCGAAGAAGACGGGCGAGCTGCCGCGCGAGGAGGGCTCGGCGAGGTGCTGGTAGTTGTCCGCGTCGAGCCCGAGCCGGTCGAAGAAGGACTCGAGCTGGGAGATCGACCGGGGCGCCCGGCTCGCGCTCCCCGCCCGGCTCAGCGAGCCGGCGTTGCTCGGCCGGATCGAGCTCGGTACGGCTGCGGCGGCGACGTGCCCGGCGCTCTCCTGCCTGCCGCCGGGCCCCACGAGCCCGGGCTGCCCGCTCGACTCGTGTCGCCAGTAGCGGTCGCTGATGTCCGACTTGGAGCGGAGGATCGGCCTGCCTCGGCCCTCCTTCCAGCCGTCGGAGAATCTGCGTCGGAGCACATAGTTAGCTTGGCTGGGGAGCTGGCGCTGCGGCATTAGACAGACTAACGTACCTCGAGTTGCAGGTCGGACTGTAGTCGGTCTGGCTGTCGCTGCTGTCGGAGTCGGGGCTGTAGTGCCGGACGATGGCTGGGGGGGTGCCGCTGTTGTAGCTCCGCCTCGACCTGTCGCGCTCGGTCGAGTGCTGGGTCGAGGCGCCGCTGTCCCGGCGCACGTGGCTCCAGCAGTCCTGCTCCCGAGGGAATGTCCCGATTGCCGATTAATCCGTCTCTAGATTACATCCGCGCAGACGCAAAGGCCTCTCGAGGGCCTGGACTCACCTGTATCCTGGGCGGTGGCTCGCTCCTGTGGGTGCAGTGGCCGGACGAGCCGCCCGAGTCCCGGGCCGTCGCCCCGTGGCTGAGCTTGCTCGAGCCCGAGGATTTCTGGGTGCGACTGCCCGAGGAGAGGACGCTGCTCGCGTCCCCGCCGCCCGAGCCGAGCGAGCGCCGTATGTGCCGCGAGCTCGAACGCGCCCCCGAGCTGTAGGTGAGAGAGAGAGAACACATGGACAAATCCGGTATGCTGGCGCGCTCTCGCGCTTGCCTGGGAAGCCCGGGAGCACCTACCTGCGATAGCAGACGGAGTCGCGGTTGAAGCTGCGGTCGGAGTAGTCCGAGCCGGTCTCGCAATCGGGGCAGCAGCCCTGGCCGGCCGACTGCTGGAGCTTCCTCGAGGAGGCCTTGGTCGAGGCCCGGGGCGAGAGGGAGGCCCGCCGGCGCGTGCTCGGGTGGTGAAGGTCCGGCAGGCTCTTGTGGGCGAGGACGGCCTCGTGAGCGGAGCCCGGGCCGAGGGGCCGGCCGCTCGTCGATCTGCCGCTCCCGGTGCGGCCTATGCGCCCGGCGCCCCCGGGCCCGGAGTGCCCGTGCGAGTTGCTGCGGCCGAACTTGAACCTTATCTCGCCGGCTGCTGTTCCCCACTGCAACGAGTTGTTCGTACGCTCGAGCTTTAGCTCAATATCGCCCGCGCGCTCTTGACTTTAATGAGAGGCAGCGTCTATTGAAAGCCCTGGACGCGTAACACGCCTCCTTCCACTACCCTCTGTCTCTAGCCCGAGAGCGAGCCTGAGAGTAGCGCATAGCGGAAAATGTACTTATCTCGCGAGAGAGGAGGAACAACGCGGAGGCGCTTTTCAATATTGCCGGGCTCCGATAGCGCGGCCGAATGTCGGTCTAGGCCGTTCGACCTGGCCTTGCCGCTCTCTGATCGGAAACTCTTTCTCTCTCAGTCGCGTGAGAATTATTTATAGTAATCGCGTGTATGGCGCCAAAAGGAAAAGAGCGAAAGCGACGTTTCCGTCGTAAAAGCCGACTTTCCGATACGCGTGTATATAGCTGTGTACCGAGCACGTACGTCTGTCAATTTAATACAGCCGCGTAGGTCTCGAGGCTGCTCCACGACTGCTCTTTCTACTATTCTCCCCTCTACTCCGGGGGTAAGCGCACCTCGATACACTACGTATACGAGCTCACATATAAATGAGTTTCTCCGTGGAAGCTGCGAAAAGGGAAGGCTTCATCGAGGAAGCTGCGTCTCGGAAGGACAAAGGGCGCGCCTCGGTTCGATTTATCGGCAAACGCAAGGCCCCCGCGTCGGCTCGCGTTGGGCTTTCAATGCCGCGGCGCTTTGTAGCTTTGTAGGCTGCCCTTGCGCTTCGGGCGCGTCTCTTGCGTCACTTGCCGAGGAGAAACGCGAAAGGGAGGCAAACTCGTCGGTGCTCTGTAGATATAGATCGAAAGTTATAACCGCGTCGGAGGCCGGATGTGCGCTGATAGCCAAGTTGAGACAGGTGCTTGCCGATAACAAGTGTATTTACCGTCTAGTACTTACCGGGCAATCCTCGTCCCTGAATCCCGGCGAGAGACTTCCACCTGGGGAGTAGCGGAACTTGTCCTCGCGGGTGTCCCGCTGGCCGGTCGGCGAGGGGGTCGCGTACTCCGGCGGGGCCGGCGGCACCTCCGCGAAGAAGACGTTCTCGTTGTTGTCGGCGTTGAGCAGCCGGCGCAGCTTGACCTGGAGCTGCTCCGAGCTCCCTTGGCCGGCCACGGCCCCGGGGCCGAGAGGCCCGCCTACGGCCACACCGCCGCCGGAGCCGTTCGACGTCGCTGGGCCCGAGAGCGAGCGACGCTGTGGCACGGGGACTAGGCGTGGACTCTTTGGCGGCAATGCTGTTGTTGGCACATATACGTTTCTTTTATGTTTCTACATTAATATGGCGGGGGAGGGCCTACTATGTCGTTTTTATTTATTTTTGCTTTTTGTGCGCGATATTTGTTTGCCTTCTGCTTCTTGCTGGGTATGATTGATTGCGGGATTTTTCGGAAGAGGGACTGCGCTCGATTATGCGACTGCTCGAAGGGGAAGGGCAAAATTTTGTCGTTAGTCTTTGATTTTTCCTTCGTTCTCTCCGTAAATGCTATTTCCGTGAAAGATAGCCTCTATATAGCTAAGAGCCGAAGCGCGCTTATCTCATTATTTCAAGCGTATTACTGGATATGAAAAATTCATGATCAGTCGTAACGAATCCTCTTATACATCAGCCGAAGAACAACACACACACAGAGTACCGAGAATGTAATCCTCTTATAACGTGAGCCTTGTAAACTGTTGCATCGACTTGCTCTCTCTATATATAATGGAAACTTTAAACTTGGCGCTCGTCTGTATATAGAGACTTTATGGGAATCAGGTTGGCGTAAATCTTTCATGTCTTTAGCAAATTAATAAATGTAAAAGTGTATATTATACTCACGTCTGTCGGGCTCGTGGCAGGCAGCCCAGCAGCAAGACTGGGGCGACTGGTTTGGCGGTCCGGGACTAGCTGGGGTGGCGCACTTGCGCAGGAGTCGTGGCGGTGCTCCGGGCGCGCTGAGCTGCGACACCTGCAGGTGCCCGCTGTTCTTCAGCTCCTGCTTGCGGTCGAGTACGGTCTCGCTCTTCACGTAGAACGCCTTCGACTCCTGCAGCAGTTCGACCGCGCTTTTCCGCTTGCCTACGATACAGATACGTACAACTCGAATCAGTGAAATTATATATACATAGCAGCAAAATAAGCGCAATCTCTTGCGAGCTAACGTGTTCGAACAAACGGAATACAGCGCGAATGCTAAGCGGAGCTCGAGAGAGTGAGAGAGAGAGAGAGCTGGGTTATTTAGCTACGTAATTCGCGTAATCCGATTAGGAGAGCGTGTACGCGCTGAGAGTTTATGCGGCAATCTCGCGGGCGCGCGGCTATTCGTAATTGCACTGAATCGTCTGCGAGTGCGCGATAGACGACGATTGTCCGCAGTGTGCGCACGGGAGTAACGGCCCGTGGAGGAGGAAAAGACGCGGAGCTGTACGGAGCGGCAATAATTACATGCGCGCTGTGAGATGGCCACGCGATGAGAGAGAGAGAGAGAGCCTTCACCCAGACACACACACACACACACACACACACACACACACACACACACACACAAGAGGGCACGCGGAAGATCGACGTGTGCCGTGTTTTGTATGCGTTTTGTTCGCACGCCCTCGAACGTCTATGGGCTCTTTTCTCTCTCGCTCTTTTGTGGTATACACGTGCGGCTTTGTCGCGTCGTAAGGACGATTAGCGTACGCAGCTTGCACGCCCCGCCAACATCTGTTTCCTCGAGTCCAAGTATACACGCCTTCCCCCTATGTCGCAGGTATATGCTATTGCTGCTAATTTTCAGACATATCTCGCATTGAAGATCGACAAGTGGAGAGGGGGGGCTCTTGTAACATTCAAGTGCTGCATCGTTTTATTTGGCTTTTATATTTATAATACGTTTTAAATCTGCTCAATGACTCAAATAATTTGCGGGTCTGCGAGCAATAAAAGCGAGATACATTTCTTTACGGTCCTCTCGTTGCGTGAGAATAAAAAAGGCTCCCCTTCCCCTCGTATATAAAATCGGTACGTTTTTTGACCCCGCGAAGGAGAGAAGAGCGATAACCAAGAGAGTAAGAAGAAGAAAAAAAAATAAGAAGATATTAGCAGTCAAAGCACGAGCAGAACGTCAAGGACTCTTTCTATCTCTCTCTTTCTCTTTCTCTCCTGTTCTCTTGCGCCTCGCGCTTTTTCTTTTGCTTTAAACGGCCAAACGTTATATTCGCTCGCGGTGTGAGAAAGTGGCCGCGGCGCACGTGTGTGCGTGTGCGCGCGCGTGTGTGTGTGTGTGTGTGTGTGTGCTCGCTTGGGACGAAATTTATGCCCTCGAAAGCGGGAGAGAAGGTTTTTTTCTCGCGCTCACGCATCGCCAGTAGTGGTTTGTTTTATCTCCGAGCACGCACTTATGCATACATATATACGCACTTGCACGTGTACGCGGTCTTTGATGAACGGCGTCGGGTCGGGGGGTAGAGAGAAAGAGCCCGCGTAGCGCACACGTGTTCGAAATATTTTATTTGTTAATCCGGCTATTTGTAAGATTTTCGACTCGACGCCCAAAGAGAGAAAGAGTATATGGGAAAAAAAATATACGCTCAAATCGTCGCAGATGTCGCGTCCTCACTCTCTTTATACCAAGTTCTATTTTCGTTAGGCTAAAACGCTTTGATCGCAGCAGCGGTGATGGCTCGACTTTGTATTTTTTTTTAAAGAAATTTTAAATGGAAATCACGTGCTGATTTTAGGAAGATTAATAAAGGTTTGTCGAGCTTGACGCGTCTCTTTGGAACTGGCAAAAAATAAGCGCGTAACTGTGAATCATTTGGAAACAATCGAGCTATTTACTTTAATTCTTCTTCATTCATAAATTTTCCATCTATACGAATAGTCCTCGAAGCAAGAATTCCCACGCCAACGCTCGTGGTGCAATCGAGCAAGTGTGGGCCAATGAGTCGAGAAGGTAAATCCAAAATAATAAAGCCAAGGCTTGCATTGAGCTTGAAAAACAAAGAAGTAGCAGGCGAAGGAGGAAAGGGGGAACAAAATGAAAGTAAAATCTGAATGGAGCACTCGGTCGCTCTCGAGAGCCAAAAGAGTTGAAGGTGGATAGCTGGGGTGGGCTTATATTTGTTAATTGGTAGGCCGGCAGGCTGTCGAGTGTACTCTCTCTCTCTCTCTCTCTCCCCGAAAGAAAAGCCATCTGGGTAGGCTAAGCTCTCGAGATCCTTGCCCGCAGGCCCAAGAGCTGGGTATATACGCGACAGAGCCAGCATATCCGGCGTCCGGAGCGTGCCGCGCGTACATCGCGTGTGCACTCTCTAGCTCTCCTCCCCTCCCTTCTCTCTCTCTCTCTCTCTCTCTCGCGTTCTACGCTTCCGCCGGGGCGTCTCTTTTCGCGCACTCGGGCGCCGCCGTGCTATCGGCGTATTCGATCGGAAAGCGGGTATACGCTCGAGAGAGGAAGCGGGAAGCAACGGGGCGCCAAAGGATTCGCGATGCCACTTGGCTGTGCGGAGGAGGAAGAGCACCATCGACACGCGCGCCTCCGTACTATGTGGGCGGTCGATTGTCTCTAAGCGGAAAACGGACTTCCTTTTTTCCCCTTCTCTCTCCATCTCTAGGGTTTTCTTTTCCTTTTTTTCTGGTAGATGCCGTCGGGTCCATGCCATAAGGGTTCATGGGTGATGGCTTATGAGAAAACAGAATGTGGAACTAAGGTATAGAGACGCTTCGATCGAGAGCATTTGCAGGGGAGGAGCGTAGGGGTGGTCTTGGATTGAAGCTTGCACGGCTTCGAAGCCGCATCTATTCGCAGCTAGGGGGGTGATTTTTATAGGCGCGCCTTGATTGGAATGGAAAAGCTCGGGCGTACGTAGGCTGTGACGTGACTGTATAATTTGAATATTGATGATGTACTTGTGCGCGAGTCTTTGAATCGTTCGACCGTATAGTACAGAGTACAGATAATAATTCGGGCAATTGTTTACGTTAAAGATTAGCTAAAGCAGACATAATAAGGTTCCTATATTATTGTTTTCAACAGAAATGGTGTTAATCGTATTTCAATATTAGCATTCTGATGTGTTTTTTAACGAATAGATGATAATCGCATGCCCAGGGAAAATATGGGGTGTACATAATCTTCCCCTGACGAAACGTAAGAACAAACTCATGGGTAAACTCCCATGCTGGAAAATGTGACGTAATGAGAGGCGCAGTCTCGTCATGGCCTGATTAATATTCAATTTTAAAACACCACGGTTAATTTTTAACTAGAGCCAGGTGTGTCTGAGTGTATGCATGCGACTGCATTATTTTCGTTGAAAATTACAAAATTACTCTCCCGCAGGGGCCTCGAGAGAGCGCGACTTAATTGCGCGCTCTCGTTGCGATCGAGCGAGTTTAACGGAAAATCTTTTCGCATTAATTAAGACGACCGTTATAGAAACGCAACATCTGTTCTCTCTTTGCACTAGCATGAACACGACGTTGATTATAAACAGCCCTACCTTCCTCCCCTCCTTCCAACCACCCGCCTTCTAGTTTTTAATCGCCCGTCAGTCGTTACACGCTAGAGCGAAAGAAAAAATGATCAACTATGTGCGACTGTTATTTTAAGCGGTGAAATGGAACGTCACCTGTGTGCGCGTGCACCTATACGCGCGCGTGCCTGTGTGTGTGTGTGTGTGTGTGTGTGTATGAGTGTGTTGCTATGTACTCATGAATGCCGATCCCGACGCTTTCGCGCGAAAATTGCTACTGCCATTGAAAAATCGCGAACTAAAAAGAAATTTCCATCAAAACTTGAAATACGCGCGTCAACAAATTCTATAGCCAGCGATTCCCGCGCTCCCTTGAATAATAATAATTCAGTGCGAAATCTTTCGCTAAGAAACTAACTCTATCGAATTTAGAGCATGTCAAGCGCGGTATCGCATCGCGCCAGGCGCGACCTTAAAACAAGAGTAACAAGACAAAAAAAAGAAAAGAGAGTTAATAACAAAACGCAAAAAAATGCAAGCGATAAAAAGAAATGAAATTCCATTAAGCTTTGGTAGCGGGAATATAAGCGCAACGAGAGACGATCGTTGTATAAGCGCGCTATATGTGCACAATATGGTATACACACACACACACAAACACACACAAACACGTTGCACAAGCGTGAGAGAGTCTCGGGCGGGAGAAAAAAGTCGGCCGAGCCTGGCCGAAAATTCGCGGGTCCGCTTAGCCCTCCTCAGCCGCCTCGACCCAGATTCTCTCTCTCTCTCTCTCTCTCTCTCTCTCTCGCGAATACACTGCCTTGGTGTACCTCCCCCTCCCTCTTCTCGGCCTCTGACGACTCTGTCTTTTCAAGCTGCACTCATCCTGCCGCTCGTTTTATCGGCTTCTTCGTCTTCGCGCTCCTCCTCCTCCCCCCTCCCCCCACCGCATGCTGGTATATCGACAGCCGCGCGCATATATAAAAACGCTTCTCGGGCCGTTTGCACGTGTTCGTTCGGAGAAGGCGGTCATTCATCGATCATCCCGTAGTCCGACCCTTAAGCCCCTTCGTTTTTCTTCTTTTATTTTTTTTTTTATTTTTTTCTTTTATCGATGAAAGACAAGAGGAAAACGATGGATTTTGAGACTCATCGACGCTTATACGGATTGGTAAAGGATTATCAATTGAGCATACATGTGTAGAGTTGATGGAATCGCGTTTTATATGCGCTTGAATTTGGCTGTTGAAAAATCGAAATGTCGACGGTCAGGTACACGAATAGAGAACAAACGTAAAAGACTGCAGCGATGCGCGTCAATTGGTTAAAATTGACTGTCAAACATTCGAGCTAACTGAAACGTGGCCCGAGACTCGATCATCCAAATGAGCGCAAACGTCGAAAGCACATTTCTTTTTCTTTTTTTATACTCGACGGTATGTATCAGTACGCAAAGCACTTGAAATATAATTAATCGGCATCTTTGAAGCCGTATTGTACACGTACGTTAGCAGATGCGTGACCGAGCGGTTATTTAATTAATCTCCGTACCGGAGCCTGGGAGCCTCGGTGCGTAACCGAACAATCGACTTTCCATCTTCAACGGTACTTGGTAAGACCACAAGAGACAGAGAAAGAGAGAGAGAGAGAGAGAGAGGTTCAATTTTGACCGGCTCTTATATCGGCTGGAGATTGTGCCAGCGAAAAGCCCAGGATATTTTGGTATGGGTTGATGCCTAATCATCGCTGGCTGTGGAAATTCGCGTTGTAGAAACTCTTGTTTTTCTATATTAATCTCGGAGTAAACTTTCGCGAACTTGGATTCTTCGAATGCGTATTATTGCAAGGTGCTTTGTTAAAATTAAACGATCCTTTTCTTATGGTTAATCGTAAAGTCCCAAGCTCGACGGTGCGAATTATTTAAGCGAGCAAGTGAAAGCGCTCCGGCGAAAATTAATGATCTCTGAAAATTGGCAAAGTTATCGAATTTCGCCGGGGCAGCTTTTACGTAACATCAAAAAGAAAGTGACATTAAAAAGGCGCTTGGATTCCATTGGGCGCTCTCTCGGCTATTATACGAATGTTACTGAAAATATAAAAATGATAATAACGAGAGAGAGATGCGGGGCGTGTATAATAGAGATCGTTTTCGAAACGTTTACAAGACGCCGCGAGTAAATTTAATAATCGAAATCTTGGCATCGCGACACTTTTGGTGTCCCAACGAAATGCTTCGGCTCTACAACCTAAAGCATCAGCAGCATCCGAGTTGTTTGTACAAGCTCGCGAGAGCATAGGGTCGGAAGAAAAAAGCTTCTCGTATTTTTACCCCTCGGTCGCGGGGAACGAGAGAAGAAAAAGAAAAAGCAAAGGGGGAGGGCAAAGGAGCTCGGGCGCGATAGGAGGACGAGCCTTGTCGCGCTCCGTTTCAACAGCTGCTTCAATTACCGCGACCCTCCCCGGCCTCCTTATACGTTTTTACTCCTCGCGCGGCTCTTCAGCTTTTTCCTTCCCCGCGCGAGGGGTGCGCGCGACGAGCGAGCGTTTGTTATCGCGCCCGCTTCCACCGTCTGCCTCTTTCATACTCGCGCGGCTGCTTCTTCTTCTTCTTCATCTTTTCTCGGCGATTTGTTTGCACTCCGGACCTCCCCTGCTGACTCCCCTAACCTATCCACTCGAGTGGTTTATTTTAAAATTGAGCCGCTTCTCTACAACGCACACACAAACCCTTCCCGTTTCTTTTTCTTATGCTTTCTTCATATTTACCTATAAGTGCGTTTCATTTATGAACGAGGATAATTGTTATTTTTTGTTTCTCAATAAATACGATTTTCAACTGTTTTGAGTGCATTATAAAAAAATACCGGTATAAGAGAGTAGGTCGTCTGCACTGTATTTTTGTTTCTTACGACTGGTAAGAAGTCGTTAGGAGCACGTAAAACTAACTTTTATAAACGCAGCTTTAGAACAGGACAAAAAGTAACGGAAACTTTGTAGACTACAACGTTTCTTTCGGCTAACAGTTATACCGCACCCCTGTATATGCGTACGCATTGATTATCTGCCCAAGTTTGTAAAAAGAAATCATGTACCGATGTCTCGCAATCAATTAAAAAAATGTCCAACTGAATAACATAAAGTATAGATACATACCAATATGGTCAGACTGATGTCGATGATGGTTGCGTACGAAAGCCGGCGGGGGTGGTGGCGTGGGGTACTGCTGCTGTTGCTGCATCTCCCAGTAGCCACGACTTTGGGCGAAACTCGGACTGTGGCCAATCGTCGCGGATGCATATCTCGATTGTTGTTGCTGCTGTTGCTGCTGCTGATGCGAGCCCGAGGTCTGCTTGCAAGGCAGCCTGGCCATGGCGGTCATCATTTTCGCCGGCTCGTCAGGAGGATAGAGCGGCCCGGCATCGACGCCAGCCCGGTACTGCGCTGATGCGAGAGAGAGCGGCAGCTCACTGGGGCCCGCTCCAGGGGCTTTGGGCCGACAGTTTGTTGCGCCGTCGCCTCATCCCCCTGTCGTCGGGCCTTGCGCTATACTGAGCCAGCTAACTGCTCCCCCCCCCACTCCACCCTCACCCAGGCAAGCCCTCCTCTTTCTCTGCTCCTGCCTCCTCCTCCTCCTCTTTTTTTCGTGTATATGCACACACAGGGGCTGCTGTCGACTGCGTTGATGACTCTCTTACTCCCTCGCACTGCTTCTTCTCTGTGGACAGAAGAATGCCCGGTTAATCAGTTTACAAGATGAGCCATAAAAGAGGATTACATCGATTTCTCTCTGGGTCTCGATTGACGGAGAGACAGAGAGGGAGGCGAGGTAGTCGAGGGACTAGAGGCATTCTGAGTTTATACGATCCTACACGGACTGGGGAAGTTATTGGGTTCGTTTATATTTAGCAAAGGGTAAGCTAAGCCTATGTTTAGACCTGAATGGGGAGATCGAACGGCCGCTCCGTTTTGTAATATACACGGGATACGTTGATGTTAACAAACGGCTCAACTTCGGCTAAGAGTGATATGTGCGTGTAAGTCGCTTGTTTATTTTTCGACTCGCGCCGACAGTACGAAATGGAACTTCTTTGCTGACTCACGTGCTCGTAGATAGAGAGTCATTATAAACAGTCATTGGAATTAAAAGTCCGTTAAAAGTTTCACGTTACCATAATTATGCTGGTTATTAATTTTTGTCGATGAAATTTTTTTTTCAAATGTGTCCTCGCTAAATTTTTATTTTGATCGCGACGCCTCGACGAATAAGTCCAAAATTGACGATTAATCTTATAGGCAGAGTAATTACTTTTCGTAACGGCGTGCGTGAGGCGCGATTTCACGCACGCTCGCTCATCGCTCGCGTGCTTGAAATCGCGTCTCACGCACGCCCTTACGAAAAATACAAACCTCACACTCGTCGTGAATCATTTTTCACGCACTTGTATCGAAATGTACTATTCTTTTTAGTGGGTTTAATGACCTTAATAAAAGCCAGTTAAGTTAGACAATCTCCAACGGATATGTGTGTGTAGGGGCCAAATTGAGACAATAACAGATTCATTAATCGTGCCTTTAAAAATCCATCGCACTAATTGGCTTTCATAAATTTTCATTTCTATCGATCCGGATAATCAAAGCTCAATATCTTGCGAATTAGAAAGCTCAAGATACTTTCTATCAATTCAATATAACACTACGTTATACATTTCCGTAAAAATCACTTACAACAGAAGAAACGGTAACTGCAAGAAATAAGTCAATGGCTAAATGCCTATTGTTGCAAAGTAATTATCCATTAAACTAAGCATACTTTCAAGAGGAGTCAACTAATTAAGTTGAGTTTATGAATTAATCTCTTGAATGCTACCAGCACAAAAAGGTCATAGAAATGAGACGCCGAGCATAAACTTCATAAATCTCATAAATCTATATCACTGGCTCAACTGTCAAACGCTGTTGATTCAAAATCAATTGGTATGTGAGCAATCAAGCCAAATGATATGCAAATATACTGCTGCAACAGTGTTCTGATTCGAATTTTTCCACAGTTCGAAATCACAGAGAGAGAGACACCATATCCGCCTTTTCCTTCGCTTCTCAGCGTATACACCAGGAGAGCGCACGGCGTAATATAGCCGCGAGGCTTTAATGGGCCGAGTGACGAGTCGCGCGCGGTGTGTGGAAAGAGGAAATCTTTGCTGGCTGACGTGGCAAGTGAGCCGCCGCCAAGCACCGGCTCGTTTGTACACGTTTTCTCGCGGCGCACGCACCGAATGTATTGTGTGCACGTACGCGGACCGCTCGCTCGGCCGAAAAAGCCGTCAACCTTCTCTTCCTCCTTCTCCTCGTCTTCCTTCGACTTTACGTGGGAGAGCGACAGGGATTTTCGATGGAGATCGGTCAAAACGTGAGAAAAAAAGGCAGCGAGTCTCCCTCTCTGTAATTGAGGTATTGAGAAACAATGATTGGGATTAGGTGACGAGAGCTGAAGGTATGCGGATATTGGAAAGGGATTTGCTAATGCTCGGATAAGTACTCGGACTATTGAGAGGATGGAATAATGTGTGCCTCCCGGAGGAGGCCGGCTGCGCTCGTTAAGCCTTTGGAAATGACGCAATTGATGATGGACAGTGGAATGAGAAAAGTAAGATGTACCTTTTTTTACGATCAAAATTTTTTATATTTTTACCTAGAAATTTATGGGTGTCTTTGAATGTAAGTGTTAAGTTAAAAAGCTTGTTCTTATAGTTTTTGTAAATTTTGTATGTATTATTGTTGTTTTTGTTTTAACGATAAACAAGTTTGTCGTCGTTTTAAAATCTGCCGAAGGATATTGTCGGATTTTGTCGGAATAAAGTTACAGTTCAACGCACTGACAGCCAGGTATTAAATGTCAACGAATCAACTTGAATGATCAATCAAAAAATTCTAAATCAGCAGTTAGTAACGGAAAGCTTGGTCATTTTACGAAACGCTTTTACTCTTTTTTTCAAAACGCTTCTTTCCCGTCTACGCGACTTACTGAATATTCATAAAACATCATGGAAATGTTTAGTTATTGACATTATTATAATAATTTAACAAAAAGCCAGAGAGTACACGAGATCTTGGAAAAAATGAAGATTAGGAAGGTAAAACGGCTGGTAAATCGAGTAAGCAACGCAAAGAGAAAAGAAAACGGAGATGAGACCGCACGAGAGCTAAATGGTATGGGATATGGCAGAGTCGACGACAAAGAAAACGGAGTAGCGAAACATAGGCAAAGAAGGAGTTACGAAAAAAGAAAGAGGCTTAAAGAGAAGCAAGAACACAACAAAAAAACGGCGTCGGCAGCAGGGAGAAAGAGTTGATGAAAAATAAAAGTAGGGAAGGAGAAGAAAGGAGATCCAGCCGAACTGTATACACACAGCGCAGTCTTACTCAGCTGTATTCGTGTGTGTGTTCAGAGAGAGGAGATATACACATGGAGGACGGATCAAGTGGCAGAGTCTCTCGATGTGTTCGATAAACGGGATCCAGCCAATGTGGTATATTATATACGCATGTACAACACACGTAAGACTCGGGTGTATACGCTATACTGCCAAGAGAGAGACGCGGGCTGATCCCCTGTGACTCTATAGCGTATTATGAGCTTCAGCTGTATTTTCCGAGCACGTGACGTTTTTTCAATTGCCATACAACATCTGTGAGTGAGGTGTTTTTCTGAAATAAATAATTTTCTTCGATTTCGAATGAACGTTCAAAGTTTTGAATTCATTTAAAAATCATTTCACCATAACACAAACATATAGCAAACACGAGAATCATTAGTTCGCGTGTAACTGTAAAGAGAAAAAAATCTTCATCCCACGTCTTACATTGAGACGTTGAGCCGCCGCGTTGCCAAGGAAGACATCGAGGAAAGAGAGTACACAGGCGAGAAGCCGTCGTTGACGAAAATGGCGCGAGGTTGAGAAATCCTCGTCGTCGCGAGGCGTTAGGTCACGGACCCCCCCAAGGCAAATTTTCGCCGATATGGCAAGTCTGAAGTGTACCACACGCGCGTCTCTCTCTTTCGCTATCGATGCCATCGGTACGCCAGACCCTGTCGTCTCCGACGACCCCTTCTTTTTCCAATCAATTTCGCTTTGCGACCTCCCACTTGTTTTTCCCTATAGAGAAATGCGATTAAACGAATAAAAACAATTTCCTTTTGTCCGTATATGAAATAATCACTGGGCTGTCGTGTCTAAACACACACACGTGGCCAGGGGTGAGAGAAAAAAAGAGGCAGACTCGTGCTGCGCTCGTATTATACGTATACGCAACAAGCGCCCTCGAAATTAGCCACTTAAGCGGAGCGAGCAATTGCTTGCCTGCCTCCAACGCCCGAAAAATAATAGCCCTCGACAGAGAAAGAGAGAAAGAAAGAGAGCTCGGAGAAACAGTAGGTATAGCGAGAGAGGGACGAAAAGCGCGTGTGCTCATCGGTTAGCTTTGAGTCGCGCTGCGGAAGGAGAGCAGGGCAGCGGCTACGTTGCTGTATTGCACTGCTCAGAGCTCGCGCGCGAAAAAAAGAGAGCGTCACAGGCAAACGTGTTGCCACACTCTCCCCAGAGAGCGGTAAGTGAGTGCGGGTGGGTAGGAGGGGGAAGGGAGCGAGGAGAGGAGAGCTACTCGAATAACAGCTCTTTTCAAACGCACTTTCGGCGCGTTAGTCGCTGACTCGAGAGGAGGTGTCGAATTTGCCGCGCTAATTGATCCGCCGGCTCTACTACCGCCGCAGCCGCTCGCCCGTGTAAGCGGACACGCGCGCCCGAGGGTTTTTGCGTAAGTCCCCGTACAGAAATCTGCTGGGCTCGAAAATTTTCAGCTTTTCTGCAGGCTCGGGCGATTTGCGATTGTGGGAATTTTACACGCGGGCTTATCGTTGACGATTTTGAAAGAGAGCCAGCCCAGCAGCGAGCCGTTCGACGAAAAACGCTGCTTCTGCTGCTGCTGCTGCTGCTGGCTTTTAATTTTTTCAACAACGCACGTAAACGGAATTGCAGCAGCAGCTGTGGAAATGCCTGCAACAGAGCGTTATATAGAGGAACAAAGAAAATTAAGGCTAAAGACGAGTAAATGACAAAGTGTCTGGGACTGCTCTCGGCCAGCCCTAACGTCAGAGCGAGAGCACACGCATGGACGCGAGCTGAGCAGGATCGTTTGCCGGGATAATAAGCGGCCCTCGGAGTTAATTACCGAGAGGTAGGCCGCCCGTACGCCAGGTGTCCATCTCTCTCGCTTCTCCCTTTTACACCAGCAGCGGCTTTCTACAAACATATCCCTCCCAGCCTCCTTACTTTACAAACTTGCTCCGTTTCGTCTGCACATAGGCGAATACATCTAGTGATTTTAATCTGTCTATCTTCCCCTCTCTCTCGTGGGATATGAGATTTGGTCGGTTGCAGCGGCAGGTTGCATTACCGCAACAGCCAAGTCGAGCGGTTATAGCTTGTTTGCTCAAGGCCCGACGTTGCGCCCGTTATTATGCGCAGGGTAATGAAGTCGGATTCGAGGGCTAACCGTCGAAGCCACTCTTGGTTACATCGCTGTAATTATAACGGATCGTGCGCGCCTCTATTTCTCTCCACTGCCCTCTCTCGCTCTCGCTCGGATGTATAATGAGCGCGACGATATCGAGGATTGTCTGAGTTATTGCGAGGCACATCGACTTTTGCATAAGTGCGGCCGCAGTTCTAGCTCGTCATACGTTTTTACTTTGATTATTTTTCTCTCGTTACTTATCTCCACAACAGCGGCAAATGTACTTTATGGTATACAGCTTTATTGGTATATCGATCGTTGTAATTTAAAAAGAAAACGGAATTTCCGCGAGTTTTTCAGTCGAAGTGCGCGGGTTGTCGGTGAAACGTGATTGTTCAAGCGAATACCGGAATGACTCGGTCAAGCGTCAGTCTTCGAAGCGCGAACGTGAGTAACGTAAAATCAACTTGGCGCTCTGCTATGCGTTTCGCGCATAACGTATTCTCGATTATACACCGAATAGCGTCACAATAGCGTTACGCAACTTCTTGTCCGGCGGCTATTTACGCGCTTGACTCGTTTGTCAATACCGATCGTGTATGAACGATAATGCCCAGGACGAAATTCGCTAGATAAAAAAACATAAACGAGTGAGATGCAATGCGCAGATATATATCCGAACGAAAAAAATCAACGAGAACGATGCGTCAAGACTCGTTACCATCTAACCAAACGGCTGAGATAAACAAGCTGGTTGAAAGACTAAACAAAATCGAGGATGGTAGCGCATTAATCATCTGGAACGCGCCGAGAGCTAAAAAGATCGAAAGTCGGAAAAGAGAGTCCAGGCGTGTGTATACGTGGAACTCTTATAACTCTCGTCGCGACTCTCTCGTCTGGAAGATCGTCCGGTGTATACAGAGACTCGTATGTGCTTTCGCTCGGACACTTTGCGCTTTCGCGCGGCCTTGAACGCGTATATACACATAGCCCCCCAACGGAAACTAAGCTGAAAAGGCGGTCAGCAGGGCGCTCTCGCTTTTCCGCGACGAGTGGAAGTCGCGAGAGCAACTACCTCGGTCTCGCGCGCAACCAATGTTCAAAGCAAGGACATAGCCGTGCTAGCCTTGATACACCAGCGAGAGAAGCCTTGATGAAAATGACATTAAACTCGCCGCGCCGCTCTTTTGTCCCGCGTCTCTCGGCTGCTGTTGAGCACCGGTGTGCATCGACCATTTCAATTTCCCGGGAAAATCGATTTACTCCAGAGCGGGTAAACGGGAAGTTTGACGAACATTATACGCGCGCCTACGAGGAAAGAAAGTCATTGGTAAAGGCTTTTGTGATCTCTCGTAACTAAAGAGTATACTCGCAGGCATATGTATCGGGAAATCCCAAGCGTTGCACACTCGACGTCACCTTAACCCCCAAGTCCTCCTCGATGATCCCGTCAATCACCGCTGCAGCTAACAGTACACAAAGAGCTGTACACTCCAAGAGCCAACGAACCAGTTGGCCGAGTGCCAGGGGTTCGATATACCGGCGGCGTATAACGAGAGACACCCGGACGCGTTCCCAAGCCGATGCCGTTCCTCAACTCGATCCTTCACTATTGCATTGCTCTCTCTCTCTAGACGGCATCTTCGCCCGTTTGGCACACGTGACTGCTCGCTACCGCCACAGATCGGAAATTCTTTCCGTTTTTTTATTTAACGATACTCTTCTCTATACTCACTGCTTTATATTTATTGGTGTGTGTAATTTTGGTTTTTATTTTGCACAGTTTATTTGCATTTTGTTACATTTATGCTCCCGGAGCTGTGCTCAATGCTCAGAGAAAGAGAGGGAGAGCGAGAGCGACTAGTTGAATGTATAATGCGCTTGCAAAGCAAATGTTTACGTGTTATGCACGCTGAGGTATATATTGTATAGGGATAATATTACCGACCTATCAATTTTGAAACGAATCGTTCAGTCGATCTGGATTATGATTTAAATAGGGTCGACGGTATTCGTATGATTAATTAATTGAACACGAATAAATGTGCAGTAGGAATATAAACGCTGAGGAGAGGGGAGGGGGTAAATATTTGTCCACGGTAACCCGGTATTTTAAATACGTTACCCAAGTCGAGAATTGTAGGGCGAGAGAGGGAGAGAGCCGCGGAGCCAGGGAGATTATCCCTCGGGAAATAATCTTAATGTTCTTTGATACGTCCTGGAATAACTTGACGTTTGCGATTTTAATCCGTAAAGAGCTTTAATTCATCGTTAAACGCTTGAAATTGAAATAGCCATTAGCGAGAAATGTTTATCCTCCGAGTGGAAATATAATTACTTATTTTATATGTCGCGTTGCGTCTGTGTGTCTGTGCGCGTGGATAAAAACAAAGTTCCGAGGCGATTAATAATTTTGAAAGATTAGGAGAAATACCGGAAATAATTCGCGTACACGAATTTCAAAGTATTTTTAGCGATCTCGGGGAAATACCGGGCTGGATAAGTATAATTATCCCCCGTATTACTATTGAAAAATTCTCGAGAATAATTGGAATCGATAAACTCGTATATGTATAGGAAAGAAATTTTGAAAACAAATATCAACAGAGGCGCGGAAAAGTGGAAAAGCGGAAGAGGAAAGGCGAGCTCGTTATTATACATTTTACGCAATTTCAGCCTCGTTTTCGTATAATTCACGCGCGTCCAGTGATGCTTGACCAACGACATAATTACCCTCGCGCTCGTACGTAAACGTCTATTTCCTCGTTTTTGCCGAGGCAACCGAGTTACTCCCGAACAGTATACACAGTAATGTGTGTGTGTGTGTGTGTGTGTGTGTGTGTGTGTGTGTGTGTGTGAGCGCGCGTGTATGGGTCTACACACAGGTCGCATAGCCAGGCGCGTTATCGGAAATCTCGCGAGATAGTGTCCAAGACTTCAATAGAGCCCGCTCGCGGCCTACATTTTCCACAAGTACCACACGAGATCGTCCGAATTTTGAAGAGCAAAAACGAGCATAGAGCGAGAGAGTGAGCTTATAAATATATAGCAAAGTCCAGGGAGTGTAACTGTAGTGGAGAGAAAGCCCTTGGCAAGTTGGCACTTTTCATCCGGCAACTTTCACGGCTTTTATATACACATCAGCTGCTGGTGCGCGTCCATTGTCTAGCGGCGTTCTGGTCTAATAACCGATGGCAAAAGAGTACGGGCGGCACGACTTCCAAACCTCACCGTCCTGGTACAAAGCGGCCCCTCTATATCTACAACGCTATACAGCGCAGAGCTCGTTAGATTCACACGTTTGCAGGCTTTGGATCGATGATCTCTCCCTGTCGCATCCGTGTATACGAGATGAAATTTTCCCGCTTTATTAGCTTTCTATGTTATTGATGCTGAAAAGGTCCAGTAGGTGTATAGTGCTTTTTATTATTCCACGCGCGGCTCTCTAGCGAGTTTTATTCCTTGCTGGCTTTTCCAGACGACCGAGCGACATCCAGTCCCTCCCCTTTTTCATGCGAACTCCGATGGAATATACTTCGGTTCTTACAGGATCGATGCGGCCTCGCCATATAGATTTCGACCTGTCCCCCTAGAATCTCTTCGGGGTTATTTTTATTTTCTTCCTTATCTTTTGAATCACGAAAAAACAGAAAGGAAAAATAAATACCTATCGGTAATAATAGTACTTAACTCTAATCAACTCGACCTTCGAGCTATGTTTAACTCCAGGCACGTGCAGACTGAAGCACGGTGCAAACATTTCTTATCGCCGAGGCGGCACTTCCACCCTCGCGCCCCGACGCGGCATAGAAAAAAAGTGGGATCGATGGCTGATCTCCTTGCAATTAACCCAATTTCCCCCGGATTCCAAGATAGGCCTCGCCGATCAATTCATAAATTCCGATCTATCGAACCGGTCAGAGGCAAACACGCACACACATGCGTCTACTAACGCAAACACACACACACACACACGGGTAGTGTCAAGTAGAGTTGGCTTCACCTATCGGGTGCAAAAAAAAGGAAAAAAAATGCTTACGCGGCTCTCTCACGTAACGAGGCGCACCAACTTACCGCGGCGACGTAAATTTAGACCTCAAGGCGAGCCGCGTAAATTCCCTGCCGTTTACGGTCAGCCGGTCTCGCGTTATTTTCGCGAAAACAAACGCGCAGCCTTCGCGCTGCATGTGCGACTCTCGTCGGAGGAGGTCTATATACCGCTGATGTAGCAGCGTCGCGAGCCAGCCTTATATATCGATGTATATACGCATCGTCGTCTCGTTACGATTTTAACGTTTGGCCGTGCGCTAGATCGGAATGCCAATGGAGATGTACGACGAGAAGAGCCGACGAAATACTGATATCGCTTATTGCATAGTCAACTACTGGGCGCTTTGACCATTATTTGGTTGGACATGCGTGCGCAGTTGTTACACAGCTGGTTGACTCTGAATTGTTTCTGCTCCTGAGTGGTTTTTTAATAGCTGGCGCGTGCAAATTGTGATGTCTACGACGATTGGATTATCAGCTAAGGCGCGCTTTTTTCTTTGTTCGCGTGTGTTGAAAAGTTGGAAAATTAATGAAGATATAGAAGTAAGCCTGCCAAGGCTTTATTTTGGCGATAAATCGTTACGTAAAAGCCGAGGGTTATTATTTCCAGCGGCTGGACACTGTAATTGATTAAAAAAAAACGATGGCTATTGCTGAAATTTTTTATCATCCTTTAATTGCGACTGTAACATCCTGTCGGGACGATAATTTTTCTATATTTCCCTCGAGGCCGGTGTAATAATCATGCGCAGCTCTCTGCTGGTTATTCAATTTAATTTCTATTGTTACAACGTAACGGTACTTTTTATTTAAAAAAAAATTCATCAGAGTTTTGTTATCGACAAGTAAGCAGCACAAATTTGATTTGAATATCGCGATATATATCACGACAGCCCGATTTCCTAAGCCGGCATTTTCCAATGATTTTGCAAATGCGCCGATCGCTAAATCATTTTCCCACGCTAGTTTCGATTCGCCGCTGATTTGCCTAATCGGCGGGTCATTTCGATTAGTCTCGACAATTTCCATCCGAGCGAATATTCGAGCCCGCGGTCGATATACATATATACAGTTTTGAAAGCTCCAATTTGCCCAACTTTATAATCCACCTCCTTCAAAATCAATCAAATCGCACGCGTTTATTTCCTCGTTGACTTATATATCTCGCGTGAATAAAAGTTCTTGAAAAGTCGAATAAACAGGGACATTTTTGAATTTCCCCAGAGCAACGTGATATTCAAAAGAAAAGCACTTGGAAACTTGCGAGCGAGCAACTCACGGCTTGCTAGTCCTCCATATCTTCTAACCGAGCCAACAGAGAAAGAAAGAGAGACTCCGAGAAAGTGGCCGATAACGCAGGCTGCCCCGGGAAAACCGGTGTCAAAGTAAAACGCGACGACGATCCTCTTGTTGCTCCGAGTTGTCGTAGTCGTCGTCGTCGTTGTTCTCGAAATAGCCTCGAAACTCGGTATGCAACGGATCCCCTTGGCTCTCGAAAGCGGCTATGCCAGCGAAATAAGCGCGCATCGCCTTCGCGGCTTTCTCTCTCTCTCTCTCTCTCTCTCTCTCTCTCTCTCTCTCTCTCTCTCTCTCTCTCTCTCTAACTGGCCTGTTGAATAGGTTTAATTAACCTCATCTTGCTTATGTTATTTAGTTATTTATTTGTTTTTATGATTATCAATCCGAATCGTTGCTAATATTACTATTGCTTTATTAAACTGTTACTTTTGCTGCACTGTTACTCAAATGTTTTCTCTACTTTTCTTTACTTTATTTTATCTATCTGCGTCTAAAATGTTAATGCGTTCAATTCAAATTATACTAATTGTTATATCTAATGGAAATATCTACGTTGTAAATTCATATGTATAACACTTACTGGACTATATGGGGTAGTACCCCGTGGTCCCAAATAAACGTTAATCTAATCTAATCTAATCTCTCTCTTCCACCGTATTAGCTGTACACAGCGGAGGCTCGACGGAAGCGCCCAGTCGTTAGCATGACAAAAGATACACCCCCTCCCTCCCTCCACTTCCTTGCTTCATTCTCTCTTACCGGCTAGCTGTTGTGCACTTGCTGGCGAGGCTCGGTATGATTATGAGTATGCTCGCGGATAATGTATTGCACGTTGACGTGTCAAAAAGAAAACAGGCTGCTATTCTTATCGCTGCGTGTACGCACGCGCACATGACGATGAAACGCAGCGAGTTTTTTTTTGGTCAAGCTTGATTGAATTACGCTCCTTGCTGATTTACAATGATTCTACAGCGTTGAGCTTGGAAGATGAAAAGTTTTCTTTTTTTTTCAATGAAATGCTAGCAGAAGAAACGGGTGTGGCAGTTTGGCTGCAGGTAAAATTGCCCTGGCGCGTCTTGTTTGAGACTAAATTAGGCCACTATATACGCAACTCTTTAGTCTTCCGTACTCGAGCCAAAAACTTTTCCCATTTGCTAAAGACGTCAGTCGTGGTGTAACGTAAACAAAACTCTCGTAACTAACATCCGCGAGGCATTTGCAACGAGCGATGTTAAAGGTTTAGGAGAAAATTAAGTTAAACTCTTTTATTCATTATGCACACACACGCGCGCGCGCTCCGCAAGCGCGTACGTGCCCGAGTCAAATAGAAATTCAAAACAATGCGGTAATTTCGTTAAGTGAAAAATTAAACAATACACCCAGCCACCCCGCACAGGCCAACAGCATTTATAATGTGCATTAATCTCGTGCACTTAACTCGGCCAACCGAGCTTCCATACAATTTTGTCAATGCTTTCTTTTTAACGGCTAATTTGACAAATAACAACGTACGCACTAAACGCCACGACACCCGAAAGCGTTGACTAAAGTTTTATCTCCCGGCAAAAGGCATGAAAAAAATCCGACCAGCCTCACTCCACGTCAACGAGTAAAATAAAAAGTCAAAAACGAAAAACATGATCAAACAGCGGAAACATCGGGCTGACCTGGCCATGAGTGTACAGCGGCAGCAAGGCTTTCGGCCCGCATCGAGCTAAAAGGTAATCGCGGCTTGTTCGTTATATCCCCCGCACTGGGCTCTGTGGATGCCGACAAAGAAATTATATTGTTGTTGCCCGCAGGCAACCGGAAGTTCCTGGCGCACTCGTGTACATAGCACCTGTCGTGGAAATCGAGGTGATAGCTCTCTCGACACGCTCGACGCCCTCTAACTACACGGATCAGTGATAATTTGCATCGAGCCGCTACGATCATGTGGGTTTCGCGAATTCGAAGGTCTGAAATGGCTTTCACCGTATAGATACCGCGGCCGTTTTTAAATATTCTTACGTTTGGGATTGTCCTTGATGTAATATTGGAAGCGGTCAAGTGGGGTGGACGTTATAAATTGTTATTGCGTCCGGTTGTTGGTAAACTTGGTATGTGCGCCAAGGGACAATATTGTTATTTTTGTTTTAGAGATGGACTAATTGAGAACGATTTGTATTCGAGCTGCGCGTGTGAATCCGCTTGCGACGGGCTAATCAAGAGCCGAAAACAATGAGAATAATTTGGGTCTCGTAATAATGGCCAATTAAAATGCTTCCAAAATTTCGATAGATGAATTATTTATGAAATTCACAATGCGACGTGTACATTTCTACTAACTGCTGATTAAATCATTTGAGAAAGGATACATAATTTTTCTTTATGGCTTTTTACGTTATTTACGAAGCTTGTCTTTTGTCGCAAAGTTAAATTTCTGATTGCACACGGTTTATTATCAATTATTCGAAAAACTGAAGTTTAGACCAAGCAAATATTAAGTATTGGAAAAATACTTTAGCTTTGTTTTAATAAGTCAAAAAGTTTTGAACAAACCGAGGTGGTTAAGTTTAACTTCAGTGCTTCAACTTTTGAAGTATTGAACCATAAAATGTATCAAAATTTTCAAAACTAACAAAAGTTTCAAGATTGGGGTAGAGGCAAATGGAAATTCTTGAACTTTTGATTGACGAAGTTTAGTTAATACATTGAGCCTTTAAACCGGCAAAATTATCAATTTTATTTACGACTATGCGAATTTCATGGCCACGTAAGTAAATTGTAACTTTTCCTATCTGATTTACAAGGGTTTTCCAAACTTACAGCGTCCGCTCTGGATGTAGAAAAAAGCACCAACTCACCTGAAACAGAAAAATAATTTTTGTTAGATTCATTATTAAAATCCTAGTTTTATTAAAAATAAAAAAACTTTATTGAAAATTAAAACTATTTAAAAATTAACACCTTTGCTGAATTCCTGCTGGCACTTCTGAAATGACAATTGAAAAGTTGTAAGGTTCGATTCGTCGGTCAAGAAATAATCATCGCAATCTTGAAAAAACAAGTAATCTCCAAGCCCAACAAGACCTACAGCAAACAATACCCTAACGAACAAACAAGACAGCCGCAGCTAGGAGGTTAAACTGAGCCCTCGAAAACACACACACACACACACACAGAGGACTTTCGGTTGTAGTCGTATATCTATAAAAGCTCGCCTAGGAATTCAGCCTATCGCAAGCTGTTGCAACGCAGGCTCGAGATAAAATTGCGGTGGGCAGACGAAGAAAAAGAAGCAGGCCTCCTCCCCCCTTTTTGGAGTACCCGGAGAAAGACTCCGTTTTCATGTAGAAGCAAGCGCAGTGCCTGCAGCAGAAGTCTAAGAGGAGGGAGAGGAGGTGTACGCCGATAAGCGGGCCACAAATGTCCCCTAAGCGAGAGACTGGCTTGTTTGCCTGCTCGAATTTTTCACTCCGGCCCCTCCGCACTGCTGCCGGGCTTCTGCCTTCCCTCCCCCCTTCAAGCCACGGTACACTCGGTAAACTAAGACCGAGATTACGATGAGTCGAGCTGTGTTTGTATATACGCGAGCCAAGGACGGAGTTTGCTTCTGGGGAGGATCGATGGGAAGATCCTTACGAGCCTCTCGCCTTTGTCGATTGATTTTGTCAAGATTTTTTCGATTTTACACTTGGTGTCTTTTCAGTATTATTTAAAAATATGTTTATAAGGGTAATTTATGCGATCTTTTGGTTTTTCTAGTGTTCACGCACGTACGATTGAAAAATAATTGTGGGCTATTGTCGTAGAAACGAAAGCGTGAGAAGGAAATTAATTTAGCAGCTTGAAAATAATGCAGTCGTTTTTTCGTGTTAGAAAGTCCGGCCTGCTGTATCTATCAAGCATTTCTTCGCTTCGGCCCAGAGAGATATAACCCCGTATACATTATAACGACAGAGCGCCTAAGTGAATAAGCATGCGCTTATCACCGATAACGAGAGCAAACTGCTCTCCTCATAAAAAATACAGCGCTACGCTTCTCTTATCGACCGGCTCTGCATCTCGTTCAACACACCAGACTCACTGGCGTATGGTAGAGAGAAAACCAAATAAGACCGACGAAATATGAAACGGAATTTCGATTCTCTCCGAAAAACAAGCTTCGAACGAAGAGTAGAAAAGTCTCTCGCGAAATTAAATAAGTCATCCGAGCACAGCAGCAGTAGTATAGCCTCTCAAACTGCGGCAGTCTATGGTAGTATAACAAAACGAGAGAGTTCAGCGCACTCCCCGGCACTGAATTTCCAATTGTTCTCTCCCCCACGACGACTCATGCCGCGCGCGCGTCTGTCTGTATAAACCGGCGACCAAGGCTGGAAATAGTCGCGCGGCTCGCATTTACCGAAAACGCCGCGTCGGGGGATCGATTTTCCGCGGTCCACGAGATGTGCTGAAAGGCAATGGGGGAGGATGGATGGATCGCCGGAGAAAAGCTATAACCGCTCCATCCAGTCGTTCTGGCCCGCGTATATAGACTAAAGTTGTTCGCTGGCATCCTCGTCATTCCGTATTTTCATCCCGTTTCCTGCGCTCCGCCTCGACGAATAAAGCCCGGGCATATAATGCCCGCGCGGGGGGCCCGCCCGACGAAGGCGCTGGCGCGAGGAGAGACTTTAACTGCCTCATCCCGCCTTCCCCTCCCCCTAAACCTCGTGTGGCTTCTCTCTCTCTCTCTCTCTCTCGGTCCTTCCGCCCTTTTGTATTTTTTATGTACGTACATACGCTGTCGGTCGGGCATTGTTATTGGCGCGCTTTCTCCCCAGCTCTTTGAGTGAAAAATAGCAGGCCTCTCGCGGAATATAATGTTAGCGCATGGGCTTTTTTTATCTATCTCCCTTTCTCTCTTTCACCCGATCGCTATCGATTGTGTTTTTTTTCAGGCTGTGCTTGCCTGTTTTGCGACCTGAAACAATGATTAAATTGCTCTTTATCACGTTCGCTCTTCCCTGTTTTCACAAGCTCGAGATTATTAGAATTTACGTTTTCTTTTTCATTGGGAATTATAAGGTTTAGATACAGGTGCAGATCGATGGTGTGAATCTTTAATATGTAGGGTGTGAAAAAATTTAATATCACGCTTAAGGGTCAATTGTTTTTGTGGCAGATGCAACATTGGCCCAAACAGAGTGAGAGAGAAAAATAGTAACGGTACGCGTTGCGTTATGTACTAGTTAGATATAGTTTGTTATCTAGACTGGAACCACATGCATAAGCCCCACGGATAAAAGCTCGTTGTTTATTGCAGCCGTAATTACGTTGTAGCGCGCAATTATGAAACGTTACTTAATTTATGACGTGAGTCTATTTAAGAATTTTATAATTCCAGCTATACAGCTTGCTCTCGACACAATTACACACGCGCGCGCGTTATTCTGAAATACACAATATCGTGTCCACAATTGATACAACCCGTTAAACATATTTATAAAAAAAAAGAAGACGAACTTGATATCAATACAATTTAAACGGGCAAACGTAAATGTTGTACATTCCACTTTGGCTCTTGCCAACAAAACTACAAAATTTTTCTCGTGTCTCTGATATACGTCGAAAAAGAAAAGAAAAAAGATAGCGAGAGAAGAAAAAAAAGTAATTTACATGCTGATATAAAACCGGCCTAACATCGCGCGGCATACCATATTCGAAACTGCCAGCAAACGTATACACACACACACGGAGAGAGGCGCGCTGCATGTAACGTTAACATTACGCATTTCCAGCACTTCTAGCAGGCACCAGGCAAACGAACTTCCATTAAAAGCTTCCAGGCTAATTAATGTTTGAATCAGATAATGAAGTAGCAGGATAACTGCACGCGAAACGTCCATTGATCAAGGCAAACGGCCCTAGATGAGCTTGCCTTCCAAGCGCATTAAGCCCCCCCACCTCTCTCTCTCTCTCTCTTTCTCGCGACATTTCAATTACTTATGTGTTCTGCTCTCGTTGTAAAATTATATATTCAAACTATTAAGTAATATTCAGGTCCCTCATAAAGAGAAAGAGAGACGACCGAAATAATCGGCTCTCCCCCGCCTATGGTTATGTGTCGCTTAAATTGACCGCGCGCGCGATGATTGGCGCTATATAGCGCATCGAGGCCACAGCTGCTCGCAAACTTTCCGGCTCGTCTTCTCGCGTCAGCGTTTCAAAATCATTGATTTATCCTCGGCTCTTGCTGCGGAAAACGAAAGCCAGTCTCAAAGGATCGGACGGCCTGCAAACTTTCCTTCTCAAACGATAATCCGACGGAGTCTCGTGTCGGATGTATAACAGACGTAATAACAGCGAGAGTATATCGCGGAATCGAAAAATGATAGGGCCGCGAGAGAAAGAGAGATAGCCGTACATTAGAACGAATTGCCGTGCTGGTCACGAATATCGCGGGGGGATATACGGCCTCGCTATACACATCGATCGTGATTTTTCCGGTGTGCAGCAGGGGAGGGGCAGGGGATCTAGCTTGGCCCCGATCTCATGCAGTATTCATCTGCGCTCGCGGTCGCGTGCGCCCTCGAAACTACTATACGCGCTCTCTTTCCCGAGGCGGGGACTATAGTTAAAGAGCCACCGCCGCTGGCATATAGCATAGTGTGTACTTGCGACCGCGCTTTTCAGGGGCTGAGGACGATGGGGGGGGGGGAGGGAGGGAGACTACTTTTAAATGCGGAACGACTCTGCGGCCTGCGCGTCGCCACCGCCGCCGATCAATTAGCTCGCCGCCGCGGAGCACCAGCTCCGCCACGGGTTTAACGACTTCTCGCGCTTTATGCCCAACCACCGACGACGACAATGACGACCGAGGCATCCTACAGAGTTGACTTGGTGCGAATACGAGCAATGCTACTCTGGCTGTGTGGATAAGATATTGAGAATTTATTTATTTATTTATTTGTTAATTATTATAGTGCTTTTAAAGTCAAATGAGAGCTTGAAATTTTTCGAAGTTTTACTATTCTCGAAGAGAAAACGACGGGAAACAAGCGTCAATTTATAAAGTTTCATTTTCCATGTCTCCCAACTGAAGTCGTTTTATCGAGAGGTAGTCGGATTTCTCTCAATTTTCCACGCTTCGTTTAAAGAATCAGACGTTTGTCGATCTGCGTCTGCACAGAGTCACGGTCGGAAATACACGCCTTCCCCGAACTACTTTCATTTTCAGGCTCGCCTTTTTAAATAAATCAACAGTTTTTACAGCTACGAGGGACTTTCAAAACCACAGAGTCGTCAGTTTCGAGATTATTCAATAAGAGCAGTCAAATGAATCGGATCATTTGGCACGTTCGTCGTTTGTTCTTTAACTTGTTTACTCTTCTATAAAGATTACACGATTTTACGAGAAACTTTATTAATCTACATGTTTTTGTTATTGAATTTGTCCGAAATCAATTTACAATGATTTTTGAAAATAAAAAGAAAAAAAGTGAAAACTTAAATTTCTTATTAACCACAGGAACGGACGAGCATTAATCTGTTTTCAAATGTCAAAGTAAATAAGATTAATGGTTACATTAATCTTAGCAGCACAATAGTCCGCACCACAATGGCTCTCAATGGCGACTGCAGGATTATTTAAGCCAGTTTAATTCTCGGTCAAAAAAAATATAGGGGAAGGTCGGGCATAACGGACACCTTAAGGGAAAATGAATAAAAAATATATATACCCTTGATAAATATAATCAATTAAATTTTTTTCTTA
>JAPYYQ010000270.1:0-79931 GCA_030522585.1 Anagyrus pseudococci
TATTTTTATTTTGTGTTTGTTGATCAGAATAAAATCGAGAACGCATCTACGGTCATACTAACAATCCGTCGCCCGAAGACGAGGCGACAGACCTTTTTCATTCTTGTATTGAACGACTTCGGCGGAGCTTGCACCTCCAACGTCGTATTTTATGCAGCTCTTATCCTAGTTAATTCCTTTCTAGACATATATCCCTCCTTTTTCACACAATACTAACTGTTTATGGTGACGCCCATATCACCTCGAATTTTCCAATTATAATAAAACTCAAATACGCTTCCGAAATCAAGCGACGATTAAGACGCCTCATTTCGGAACGTTACAATATATTCAACCAAGGAAGGTTATTGAAATAAAGGTCATAATGATAATTTGAATCATGAAAAATAGAATTATTTTAATAGCCGCTTACAGTAAAACGATAATAATCATAATATTAGCAATCGTATGTACAGAATTACAAAGCTCTGTTCCGTCCCATCACAGATTTTATACGCTCGTGCGCAGAGCAAACCTGATGCAGGTTTATTTTCTTTAAAAAAGTGTTTCCAGTATTGTTCCTTTATTTTCACTTGTCATGTATTTAATATTTTAGTTTCTTTCGATGTCTTGGCCTCGACGTTAATAACGGCTCACAGGAGGGCATTTCTTGCAGTTTTCGTGACTGTCTCGTATTTGAGCTTTGATCATTTTAACGCCAGCAGGTCCATTCAGCATGCCGTTTACGCGTGCGTTCTTGATGAAGCAGTGTCCAAGCTTATCGCACGCGTCGACGACCCTACGTCAGTGGGGCTGTTTAACTTCCAACAGTTGAGGATAGTTTTCAACGATGTTCAAGAGAATGTTGTCGATGTAAGCTCGTAGCGCTGCATTCACTTCGCGCTGCTCTCTCAGAGCTTTCTTCGCCTAATTTAAATAAAAATAGAAAATTAATTAAAATTATCCAAACAGAGATAGTTAGTTAAAGCCAACGAGAAAAATTATCGACTTACCTCGGCGAGGGTACTGATATTATCGCAGATGTCGGTAGCGGTAGCAGATTTTCCAGTGTCGATGCCGTCGGCCTGCAACGACAAAAGCGAGTGATTTTCGTGAAGAGAAACGATGGCAGCTCCGCATTTAGAAGAGAGCTTGAAAATAGCCTAAACAGAGAAGAATCTTAAAATACCTGGTCGTGCGCAGATCCGGTGAGCAGCAATTCCGTGGCAAGGCTCGGACTGTTCTTCCTACTTATCGTGTTGTCGTTCGGATCTTGTCCACCGGTCAGTAACAGCTCGCGACCGGCCTGCAGAGCTGCAGCTGCCGCCTGCAGTTCGTCCCGAGATTCCTCTAGCTCTAAAATAACCAGGCATAAATTATCAAATGCGTCTACTCAACAATCAATCTAATCCCATGTACTCTACTAACTCTTATTGTGAATCCTGAGACTTTTCATCTCCTCGGCCAGCTCCTCCATTCTGCGCTCGACCTCGAGTTTCTGAGCGAGCTCCTCCTCGACCCTCTTGAGTTGTCGAGTCGCGTCGGCAAGAGTAAGCCCGGCCCTGCGCTCGGCCTCTTTCGCTCGTTCGACATCCTGGTGTGCCTCGTCCAAGCTGCTCTCGAGCCGCGCCTTCTCGTTTTTCAGCTTGTCAAGCTGCTCGCGCAGCCGCGTCGACTCGTCCTTTGCTCGCGTGCTCTCCTGCTCGGCGGCCTGCAGCTTTATAGCCAAGTTCTCCAGCTGCAGTTCCTTCTCTCGCTCCAGCCGAGACGCCCATTCGCGGTGCCTCCGCTGCTCCGCCTTGAAATTTATTTTTAAAACCTCGCGTTATTTTCGTGTACATAGGCATTTTTTGTTGACTCATTACGACGCGGAGTTAATCACGTTTTCTGTAGACTAGCGCGTCCTTTAGTGCTATTATCTACATTTTTTTAGAGATAAAAGACCGATTTGCGATTAGATAATACACGCAAGCTAGTCTGAATTCAATTTTTAAAAATTTATTGATATTCGTATTTACGATTTTTTCGTAATCTTGAATTTTAGCGTAACGATTACACTGTTAATCGCAAATCGATAAAAAAAAACATTAATTTTTACGTTTAAAAGGTTGATAAACAAAAAATGTCGATTTGTCATAGCTATATATACACGTAATATCTTACATCGAATTTCTCCTCGGCTCTGGCTTCGGCATCCCTGGCGGATTCTTCCAGCATGAGTATTCTCGCTTGGAGGGTGGCATTTTCTTGCTTGACCCGAGCGTATCTTTCTTCTCCGGCAGATTGTGTGTCAACTAGCGCATGCATTTGCTCTTGGATCATTTGCACCTGTCGAGAGAAAATGGGCCGTTATTTTGGAATTTCTCAGCGTACATTTTAAGAACTGACTTTTCATTACTGAATAATTCTTTTTTTTTTACATTTCAAATTTTATGATAAATCAAAAATTCTGTCTCGACCTAGAATTTCATTGCGAGTGTAAGAAAAGAAGTTCATCTTAAAAGAAAAATAAATTCAAATTTATGGAAAATACGGATAACGAAGCGGTTTAAACGCTGGCGTATCGATTTAAACTCCGTTGAACCCCAAGCCTATTTGTGCAAACACGCGGCACTCTGTGGCACGTATAAGCGGTAAATTATATTACGCCGGACTATACCTAGCCTAGTAGATAGAAAATTCCGATTAATATAGCCATCGCGAATGCAAATTTATTTCCAGCCCTAAGATTTACACCCTACTCTCGAGCGAATAAAATAAGATAAACGATCTAGTTTATCACCGTTGGCATATATACATTATAACAAACGCGCGAACCATCGATTACCGATCGGTGGAAGAAGATAATACACCTCCCGAAGAAGAATGTTAAAATAGCGCTTCGAAAAGAAACATTTTTAAACGCACACATCGACGTTATCTCGATCCTTATATCTTAAAACGCCGAGTGATGTTATCCAACGACACACACGCACCTATTCGAACTTCCGTTTTCGCGGGAAAATCTTACCGATAAGACTATAATTCGCTCGTGGTAAGGATAAGAGTCCGAGTCAGCGAAATTATTAGCCGACTACGCGAGCTGCTCGCTTGAGCAAAACCAGACGAATAATCGAGATGGCGAGGGTGGGGGTGGTGGTGGCCTATAGGCCAGAGAGGGAGGGAGGCTCGTTATAGGCCTATCTATAGACACTGGCTTACTTGCTGGTGCACGGGGAACGGCCTGAGCGGCTGCTCGGCAGCGTTGCGTGCCGGCAGCTGGCCTCGTAGCCTCGTAGCCGGCTCGGCGGCGGCAGCCCCGAGAAACTGAAACTGGCCCTCCCAGAGGTCGTACTCGAGCCCGGGCGAGCCGTCGCTCGTCGCCCCGAGGCCCAGGGATGCCGGGCCGCTGCTGCTGCCCGTGCAGCCTGGCTCCTCGTGGCTCGGCCAGCGCACGCTACGCCTCAGCGGCGACGAGCCCGGGGAGTCGCTCCCCGGCTCCTCCTCCTCCTCCTCCTCCGCCTCTTCCTCCGCAACCGACAGACCCGGCTCCATCGTATCGCATGCTACGCCAGATTAGCCCGGACTTTGACGATCCTTCCTTTTCGATGGCCTTAACGCGCACCTTTGGCTTTGCCTTGTTTTTCTTTTCAAGCACACACCCTTGGGGACAATGTGTGTTTGTACAAAGACACGCCTTTAATATTCAAAAGTGCTCGGCTATCGACGCTTGTGCGCGTGAAGAGTCTTTTTTTCTTCTCGAAAATTGACTTCTCATTTCATTGATAAGGCGTGGGCTTTTGTTTGCCAGCGGTGTATATTCGTTCGAGAGGCTGGCCAAATAAAACGCGAGCTTTACAGTTTTTATTTCTCCGTAGATAATGAGAATTAAAATTCCTCACTCGCTCGCAGTCGTTATGATTTGACAGTTTTTCTTCGTCCGACTGTTAAACGAAAAAAAAAGTTACGCTCGTTTGGAGCGAAAGTGTAACACTTGTTACGATAAACAATTCGCACGTAAATACATAAATACACGAATTTAAAAAAAAAAAGGAGTCAAAAAGTCACGACACTATCAAAACATCACGCGCGAATCCAATAAGCACACACAAGAGGGAGTAAATCTCGGGTATATTGCGATGACGAATGGTAGCGGACTGGGTCTATCTAGCATCGGGGAAAATCGTCGTCGAGCCCGAGCGTAGGCGCGCCAGGGGGAAGAGAGAAGGCGACGGAGATGGAGTAGCTGCGGGATATTGTATATATCCGCGTCTATATATCTCCAAGTCGTCAGCAGCTGCAGAAGGAGGAAGACCTAGCGGAAGGCAAGACTAGTCTCGGCCCACATTTCGCAGGGCCACTGGCGCTCTGCCTCACCCACGCGCGCACATTAGAGCCGGTCCGATTTTCCTCGCGGTTTCATACACACACACGCGCAATCGGCCGATGCGCTCAACTTTGTTGTCGCGCCGCTAAAGTCGTTCCACACTCGTGGGTATATAAACGATCGTGGGTCGCGGAAATAGGTGGGGCCCAAAAATCGCGGGCGCGGAGATGTTGGAAAAACGGAGCGCTCGCCGAGCGGCCCGTCGACGGCACACTAAGTGCTCGGAGCAGCTGAGCGGCCCGATGCCTCTCTGCCTATATCTATATATTCGTAAAACAACGCAGGCGCCGTCGCGACGACGTCGGACGCATGGCCGCCGCCACGCGAGGCTATGTACGCGCAGCAATATATAGAGCGCGTGTGTGCAAAGGAGAGGAGCCCCCCCAGGGCCGCTCAAAGCTCTTGCTCTCCCTCTTTCTTTTACTTGTGGGCGGGAACGGGTGACGCTTATTAGTAGTCTCATTAATTTTAATCGAGTTTGCCGGCTACCTCGGGTTATAGGAGAAGCTCTTCCCTCCGCTGCTTTATTGGATTAAAGGGCGGGGAGAGGGACTTGTGTACTACTCGAGGACGGGGGGACTTTAGCGCGGCTGCTCTCCTATGTGAGACGCGCTGTTTATCTTTCGGACACTTACGTAAGTTCGCGTTGTGTGTACGCGCGCGTTTCGCCTGATAACTAAATTATCGACTATCATTTTTTTTCTACTTTCATTCCTTTTTTTCCCCGTTTACGAGCTAACGCAAGGCAAGCGATCCTGATATTTTTGTTCAACTGAACGGAATATATTCGGTTTTGATTTATTCAAGAATAGGTCGGTCGTTTGCTCGTAAAAAGCTTGATGATATCATTAAAGCTTTTGATATGTCTATTTTATCGATTGTGACGAAGCTTTGGTTATTATTGTAACGAGCCTTTAGCGTCAGCATCATTGCTTAAATTAACGTAATTAAATACAAAATCTATAAATAGTTCAGGTCGATAAAGCAGATAATTAGGCTAACCAAAGAAAACTGATAAAATAGGACTCTACTATGGAAAGTTAATAATTAAATTAAGTTAACTATTCAAATACCTCGTACTTGTATGTTTTATGTAAAACCTTAAGTATTTCGAAATCAACTAATAAAAAAGATGTAGCGCGTCGATTCAAAGACCGTTTATTCGTTATTATTACTGTTATTGTCAATGTAAACAAACTATTTATAGATCACTGTACATTTTAAAAAAGTTGAAGCGCAAAAACTTGTTGACTATACATACATGTAGTCGTTAAAAATGAAAATTTTGTAAGTACCACAATCGAGATGATGTTGTAACAACGAAATGATTATGAAATACGAAAATGAAAATAAATGTATGAATAATTAATTAAATATGCACTTGAGCTAACCATTCATCGCCATTAACGCCGTGAACGACGATTTCCTGAGCCCATGTGTTTAAACACTTTATCCCAAAGAATGTATCCCGTTAAAATAGCGACACACAGAAATATCATAAACGTCCATCCTGGCCAAAATACAACTTTTTTATAATTTCCTCCTCCGCCTCCTTTGCAGCCCATCTGGCTGTTTTATATTAGCACTTTTTTTTCAATTTTTACAAATATTTTTTCTCACATCATGTTTGTTTATGTTACTTTTATACTTGTAAATTTTTATTGACTTTGAACATGTTTACACAAAAAATTTAGATTGCAATAATAAAAAATAAGGTTAGTGTACTAATTTTGATGATGACAAGTGACAGAAAGATTTAGATAACTTCAAGCAACAAAAACGTAGAAAAACTTGTATATATACGCGTCACTGTGTTAACAGAATCAATTACGAAATATAACACCGAAATTAAGTTGATTGCATAATATAATCAAGCTTTAATAAATGAATTTTTTAATAAATTTTATATCTATATCAGTTCAGTAAACGAATTACTCAAATATCGAGTAATAAATTTTGTTTTAGTAGATTCAACGTTGTTGATTACGTCCGATGTTTAAATTGTTCTATTCAAAGTATTCAGTAATGAAAAATAAAACAAAAGATTCTTTATTTAGGATTAAAAACAAAGAAAAGAAAAATCCCAAGATAAAAATAAATAAAAATGCGCTACATAAGAAGTGCCAAATAAAACTTACTCGTTGATTAAGGTCAATGACATCGTCTTCGAGAGAAATGTCACTATACACGTCGTCAGCTGTATCGCAGATTGATCCTCGTCCTGAACTGTTAAAACTACTACTCCTGTATAGTTGACTGCAAAACAAAAAATAACGAATATAAATTTTTGTTCGTAAATAAAAATTTAAACTTAAAAAAAAAACAACAAAATTATTATCTATCAATTGATAGATTCTTAGTTTCGCATTAGAAAAGGGGCGTGTTACTAGCAATAGACACGTATTGCTTACACACTCGTGTACGTTTACTATTATGAAAAGGTCACCTTGCCGATAATATTTAACTTCCACCAAAGTTTTTTTTTCTAATTTCATAGCGCATGACTACATTCGATAGTGCAGTCACTCAAATTGCACACGTAAATAAGAGGTGCTTACCTAGCTAAGGCGTTGGAACTTAACCGTTTTCTGCTTGCGCTGCGAATAGAAAAAACGTTGATGTTAAGCCGAATTGCGGTATGTAATTAACAATTTGCTTTCAAAATTGCTTATGTAGCATCCAAAAGCCGAATATGTGCGTACTTACCCAGCTTGAGAGCGTCCGAGCGAAGTTCGAAGCCACGAGTGCCTGTTCAGAGGCATGGAATTCGGGCTGCGTGGCTTTCTACAAATTGTAAATAAATAAATAAATCATCTGTATGACAGTGGAATATTATCGTGTTGTCGTGTATAGTAATAAATATCAACAAGCCCACTTGTATATACTGTATAAATCCGTGACAAAAAAAGGCGTCACTTCCAAACATATGTAATTCACACTGTTGTACAGACTTGCATAACTCATAACAAAGTAATACTTTCGCGTTTTCAATTTAATACACATGCTCCCCGTCGACACATGTCGACATATTTGTAATGCGACGTGTGTGATTGATATATAAAGTGATACTTTATACACGCGACCTAAAAACCAATGGAGCGAAGTATAAATCATTGTTGCAATGCCAAATAACGAAAGTTCCTCGGCCGAGTCTCTGCTTCTCTCTCGCTTTGCTCTCTATACCTGCCGGTTTCTCGGAAGTTATCAGCATCGTCATCGCGCGCCGATTATAATTTAAATTACCCTCGAAGCATTTGCGAAATTGGAGTTTTGAATAGAAAAAAAAAGTATTTTGGCCAGGTTTCTAACGACGATTAATTTCAGATTGAAGCCTCTGCTGATTTATCGGGAACAAGTGCGTATGTGTGTCAGTAATGAGAGCGTGTGAGTCAGGTTACCGATGATTCGCGATTACTATCAAGAAACGTCAGGTAAGTGTCTGTGTGCCCATGTGAATGAAAGATACAATCGAGAATATCCAGGGGCTAGATAGATGTATACCTGTGTGGATTGGCACCGGCAATAGGCGAGGCTGCCGGCGAGCCGCTGCCCTGGGGCGAGTCCGAGGAGGCCGCGTCGTCGTTGACGCCGAAGGCCTCGTAGCGCTCCTCCTCGTCGGCGGCGAGATTGCTGATGACGGGCAGGTGGTGGCCATTCGCCTGGGCCGCCCTGTCCGCGCTACCGGAGCGCCTGGCTGGCGGGCTCGCCGAATACGGGTCGCAGCTACTGTCGGGCCTCGTCGATGACGGGGCTGGCGACACGTCCGTTATTATGCCCGCCACCGTCGAGGATGACGATATCAAGGAACTCGGCTCGCTACGGCTCCAACTCGACGAGCTGCGTAAGGTATAGCCAATGGGCATTTGGGTTAATTCGACTCTGCCTACCCTGGAATCGGCTATTATATTGCGAACGTCGTCGCAGCTGACTACTCGCGACTCTCCAGTTGTTTGCACACTGGCGCATTTGTCGTTATGGTCAAATAAAAGCGTTTTTTTTACGACACTCGGTTTTTGCTGTTTTGGACTCATTTAGCATCTGTGTCTATACTCCAGAGACCTTCCGCTTACTCTTGATTAATAATGTTTTTTTTCTGTCTCGTTGTTATGTCAGAAGCGGGTAAAATTTATCAAATGTTCAACAGCGAGTACGTGACCGTATGACGAAATTGTAACAATTTTCTTTTATTTTATTTTTCGTACGACGCGAAAGAAAAAGCATAGCGTATATGATAATTTATGAAAAGAATTATTTTTAGATTTGATAATGACGCGTTCTTTTGTTTCTCACACGAGTTGAGCGAAAAATGATAATTTTCAAATTGTAATTCAACGCTTTTACATCCTCTTCTTCCCCAGATTCGCGTTTAGCGCGATATAATTTCAAAGCGCTCCGGAAACACAATTACCCGCGCTAATAGGACGGGCGTATACGACCGGTCGAATTAGCAGTATTTTGCACTTTCTCAGCTTCTCCCTCTCCGTCATTACTATCACCATTATCATCGTCGTCGACACATCAAAGCTTAAGCGCCATGCGCTCTTTACTCTAATGAACTCATCAAGAGTAGACGGAAATATTAGCAAGGCTCGTGTGTCTGTTGAAATTTGATTAAGTCGACCGAGGAGAGTCAGCTGTGTCTTACGAAAGGAGATAAGCGTACGTATAAAAACGATAAAAAAATATCTGAATAAATAAATAAAGAAAGAAAAAAAGAGAGAGAATCGTTAAGGCTTTGTCCATACCTGGGCTGCTGGTTGACGTCGTGCTCATCGATCGAGCCGGCGTCTCCGTTATTGGCGCCGAGAGCGTTGCCTCTCTCCTGGAGGCCCTCGCCCCTAAGAGCGAGCGATCGGGAGCTCACCATTGCCGAGCTCGGCACTCCTCCCCCGCGGCCGCCGGCTCGGTCCGCCGCCGTCTCCTGCTGCTCCTCTCTTGCTGCTGCCCCTTCTCTCTCCGCAGGTTGTGCCGCGGCGATCCGTTAGACAGCTCGGCGCGGTGACTCACAGCCGAGAAATGGCCCTGGCTCTCTTGCTACGGCGAGAGAGAGAGAGCGAGATTGCTATGCCGCACACTCTCGGGCCCCCGTGAGATGCCTGAGCGGCGCTCCTCTCCGAGATCCACACCTCCTGCGAATCGAGAAAACCTTTTACTCCGAGATGCCTTCGCCTTATCTAGTCGTAGACACACAGAGAGAAGAAAGAACGCCTGGCAGAAGGCGAGAGTTTCGCGACTCCGAGCAGCGGAAAAAAAGAAGAAGAGGACCCGGTCGCTCGATTCTCCCTCTCCGCTAATCTATATCTATGAGCGACGTTAGCCGTTCAGGTTTTCTCATGCCCTGTCATGTGTCACGAAGCGCTTGTGTAACGTCTTTATATGTCGTAGCGATTCGACGCTGAACTCTGCACTCCTATACCCCCGCGGTTATGTAGGTCCACGTAACGCCAGTGCACCGCGGCCAATATAAATGCTAATGCGCATTATGTGCATGTCGAAAAATGCTCGTTTTTCCACGCAGGACTATGCGCGGAATTACTTTATTAGTTCTCGCGCGCGCAAGAGAGAGAGCGAGCCTGTTATTTTCGAACTGAGGTAAAGAAAAAAACATTACGCAACGCGGTACAGATCACGCGCGATACATAAGCGGATAAATATTAGCCATGCGCTACGGACCGGTCCATAGCGCCGAGTATAAATAACTTAGCGATAGAGCGACATTAGCTAGTCGACGAGTAAATAAGTTTTGGAAATATAAAAGAAGCTCTTGATTAACTCTCCGCGTAATGGGCAAAAGCTGAATGGTCTGTTACAAAGCGCTGCATATCGCGCATTGACTGGCTTATACACAAGCAGGTTGCGTGGGCAGCGCCGGCGGAAAAGAATGTAGCGCTCGCGATGACGTTATCTGCGCGCGTTGGCGCGCGGGGGACAAAGGCGGCAGGAGAGGAGCATTGAGAAAAAAAAAGTTAACCAAGAGAAAACATTCGTGTATCCTTGGGATATATCTCGGTGCGCGTGTCGCGAGCTCGCAGGATTTCACCACGTGAGAACCTATAATATTCCCCCTCCTATCCGCCGGCGGGACGTTTGCACAACAGGATAGCGAATGGGAAAAAAAATAAACGCGCAGGCAAGTAGATGCGTTGTGGGGGGGAGGGGAGCCGTGAGAAAAGACGTAAATGCCAGTAGCGCGGGGCGGAAGAGGTTGATGGAGGAGGCAGTTGTCTGGGCTATACAACTCTCGGATCTATATAATCTTGAGCTGCGGGAGGAGGAGAAAAAAAGGGGGCTAATGTTTTGTCGCGAATCGGCATTGTTCGCGCTGGAACAGGCGCACAGGATGTGTATAAGACCCCCCCCCCCACTCCGTTCTCCAGTCGTTCTGGAAAACGATAAGGACGTTGAGATAGTCACGTGCGCGCGCGGCTTGAAAACGAATAAAAAGAAAGAAGCGCTTTTGTGTCAACGCCTCGTGGTGGATCGACCCGCCTTGTGTGTCTATCAATAACAAAGGACGCGTGTATCGGTTCCGAGCTGCCGGATTCGTAAACGCGAGCATAGACGCGCGATTTCTCAATCGCGAGAGAGAGAGAGATGGGGGTCTAATCAAGAGCGCGGAGAGCTCGGCGGAGCAGAATAATTTACGGGCCCAGAGGCAGCGTGTGTGTAGATATACATGTGTGTACACACGGTAGTCGCCGCTTTTCTACGTACACAAACGGCTCATTTTCGCGGCTACCGAGCGCAGCAGCCGACGATATCGCGTTTTCCCCTTGGCGCATGTATATACATATGCACATAAAAGTATACGCGCGCCTGCTTGGCCCGTTTTGACGCGCTTTCTTCGCTTTTCCCCCTAATGTGTGTGTGTGTGTGCAAGCGCGCATGTCCGTCCGTGTGTAAATGTACACTAGCGCATGCCTGCTCGCGCTCCAAAACGCTTTGGGAACGGGTTTCTACTTTTCCCTCGCTGCTGCCCCCTCCCCCCGCCCCTCTCCTCTTTTTTTTCTTTCTCCTCGCGGACACTCCCGGCGCGCGATCGATTCATCCTTTTCTTTCTCGCCGGCGCTTTCGTTTTTTTTTCTTCTTTACTTTTTTTATCTCCTATATACGTGACCTTTTTCGGAGATTATTGTATACGCCCGCGTGTGGGTGTATCGAGATTTTGGCTGCCTTTCGCTGCAGTGCGACGGTGTGAGAGGGGAAGTGGGGGGGGATAAAAAGTAGCGTAAGAAGCATGAAATTTTAGTGAGCGGAAATAAGGAAGTCGGGTTTTTTTCTCGTTACGATAATAATACAATGCGCCGGGTTGCCGATTTGTGCCCGAGCACGCGCTCTCGCTCGCTGGTATAAATGTGGAAACGAAAATTGCAGCTTGTATTATTTCGTGTGAATGAAAGTGAAAGCATTTCGCGATTATTCCACGCTTAATTTTACACTTTTATGTCAAACGCGCTATGACTTTCGGTTGTAAATTATGACTAATAAAAAGATCACAAAATATAGGAAAAAAATGAAATACTGCTTCACTAAGCGAGCCCGAGTTAGAAGAGTACGTGGACACAGAGAGAAAGTCCGCGTTAATGGAATTTCGAATCGTGTTACAAAAACAGATCACCACCTTGAACACACATTTGTGCGCGACGATAATCATGGGCGTATTGGATTTGAAATAATCGAAGTCTGGTCTATTTATCTCAAAGCATCCGGCCGATTATGCGAAGCCGTACCTACAAGCTTGTCAAGAGCAGCACAGCTCAAATGTTAAAATGTGTCTGTAAACACGCGCGGTTTTAATAAGATTTTAGAATATGGACAAAGCTAGGCGTCTTCTCTTTCGCTAACTGAGAATATTGTTAAAACGCTGGTAAAACCGAGGGAAAGCGAGCCTTTGTATTGACAATCGTAACTCGAGTCGAGTGATTAATCGAACGAGACTCGGAGTTTTAACGAATCATAAAGCAAACGAGCCCGAATATATATTTATTTAACAAGAAACAGGCGATCGGCCAGTAGTGTAAAATAAGTAGGCGGAAGAAGCGAAAACCGAGAAAAACAACACGAAGAAATGCGACTGTGTGTGTGTGCGCGTGTTCTCATATACATCCGCAGGCTCTTCCGCTCAACAAAATTTGATACATCGAATAACAGTGCCGATGGACAAGCGCGGGATAACGCAACGAAATAGAAACGCGAACGGATCGAAGGACAGGGCCGGCGACAATGAACTATTCTATCTTTTTCAGCGATGCTTACACATTGGCCTGTTTATATATATCTATATACGTTTCGCAGTGCGAGCGCGCGATACAGCTTATAGCTCGTAGGTATTTTTATCGTTAAGCCGTCAATTTGAATTCTTAAAATATCCGATACCATTTCGCAACGTGACTTTTTCTTTCCCTCCCAAATGCAAATGGAATAACACGGCTAGTTCTGCCCAGGCAGATTTTTCTTACGAGATAGTTTCGTCAATTGCTGGATACGAAGCATATTTGACGAAATGTTTGTTGCGTTTTACACAACTCGCTTTGACGTAACAATGTTTTTCGTACAAATCCAGCGCGTTTTATGCGCGAATTGCGAAGTTGGAGTTGGAGCCGGTCGCTATATAAGTTTTAAGCGCGTCGCAGACGCCGAGCGCGTTACAGCAGACGAAAAATCATAGTAAACAACAGGGCATATGAGCGCGTCTGGCGGCAGTCCGTGGTGAATAAGTGATGTATACGCTTTATAGCGCAAGAGAAAGAGAGTTGGCGCGCAAATATTCCAGTAGTCCGAGAAGTCGCGATTTGCCAGACGCACGCGCGGGCGCTCTTCTCTACGACTATACGGCGCACACTTCTCTAACGGAGACACTTGTCGACTCGGCTGTTTTTCTCCCTCTCTCCCTGCCGCGCTCGGTGTATCCTCCTCCTGCTGCTCTCGAGGCAGTTCATTTCCCAGCTGTGCTACCGAGAGCTCTCTGTCGCCTGTATGTTTACTCATTACGCCTCGTAAATCACCAAACACTTGCATATTCGCTCATGCACACGGCGGAGCAACGTTGGCACAGAAAATTGGAGTTGCCGCTTGGAGTGTCAATTAGAGCGACCTTTTCGATTCGTATACAGAAAAAACTTAAAATTACACGTTTCTGCGTTGGTCTCACGCGACACAAATGTACGAATTGCACGCACACGAGCTTTGGCTGTATACGCGACGACGCTTACCTCGCAGCGAAGAGAGTGCTAATGTCAGTGGTACACAGAAGAAAGCAAAAGAACCGCAGCAGGGAGCTGCAGGGGAAGCCGTGGAATTTAACTCGGCAAACTTTCAAAGTATACAAGTACCACTGTGAGAAATGAGATGCAAGCAGTGGGAGCGAGACGGAGAGGGAAAGAGAGCGAGAGGATAGTGGGAGAGGGAGAGCGGAAGGGGGCAGAGGAGGAGAAGGAGGAGGAACGAGGAGGAGGGAAAAGGTGAGATCGTTTGGGTCGAGGCGACGACGTTTTCTCTCAATCGACTGGCCCTATGCACTTGGACGCGTTGCGGGAGACGAGCTAGCTATGCAACAACAGTTTGGAACGCGGGAGACTGCTCGGACTCATGGGATCATCCTATAGCGAGAATATACAAGCGCACCTGTGTGTTTCCGGCGATTTGGCGATGCTTCCTTGCTCCTTTTTCTACGTCGGCCACGGCCGCGCTGGCGCAGCCTCTCTATCTCGCTCTCTTTTTTTCCTCGCACACACACTGCACGACGATGCAGCTCCGGATTACTCGCGGACTGTCCGCGTCCGTGTACGCTTCGTCCGGTGAACGCGGGGCCACTGCCACCGCGCCGATGCCGCCTCGCTGCTCTCCCTCCCCCGCGCGCCCGCGCGGCACAGGTATACTCTCTCTCGCACCGTATGCTTGGTCTCGTGTATCCACCCACCTATAGGATCCTCCGATCCCCCCCGACGGTGAGCTCTCCGCACATTCCCCGCGCCAGTAGCGGCGCATGCGCTTCGATGCTTGCCTCGCTGCTGGCAATCCTGCTGACCTCCTGACTGTCTGACTGCAGGCACCGAATGTCGTTTCGTCACTCCGTTCACGATAAGTGGACCAACCGTGGTCGATCACCAATTATACATTCTCATGATGGTTGTTGGTCGTCGACTCGATGATGTTAGTGCGCTCCTTTTGTGCTCTTGACTGCTTTAATGTTTACATCTATATTTACACTGCTTGGCTGCTTTGTAAATGCTACCACAGAACGATTTTCAAATGCTGGATTTTAAATTTAGCCTTTTAAATTTCCATTGAAAAATATTGTTTTTAATTATACTGCAAATTGTTGAAGAGTATGGCCAACCAATTGAACTGAAATAAATTTTATTTAAAACTACTTTTAGATTGTTGAGAATATAAATAATTTGAGTATGTACGGTTTATTTATATGCAATTACTTCTTGATTGTTCATCTCCACTGAATCCAGCAACAGAGGCAAAGAAGCTTTGATATTAAGATGTTAAGTGTACTTGAATTTGGCAGTTTCTCTAATTTTTAGTATCTAAATTTCCATGCATTCAATAATCACAGTTTGCACCAAACTTGTATGCTAAAAGATTTAATCAATAAAATTAAAATATAAAACACTGTTACTTATGGTATAAGTTTAAATTATTATAAACTTACTGATTAATAATTAAAAATATAAATCTTGAATTCACACACTATGTTTTAATGGAAGATTCAGTATTGACTGTTGTTTCAAAATAGATAAAAATCTATTTGTTTTTTACTTATTGATATTTAAGAAGACTAATTTTGTTTCCATAATAGAAATTATCACCAGATTTTCTTTTTTAATAAAAATTGTAACTTCCTTATAACTTTCTTTAATACCATTAATCTAACACTGTAATAGCATTCTGATATATTTTCATGATATCCTTTTTTGTAACTCTTATTTTTTAAAGTCCATATATTTCACATTACTATGTTTAAAATAAATTTTTATCCTTACTTCAAAAATTAATTACTTTTTCGTATGCTTAATATTTTAAATATTTACTTTAGCTGCTTGTATCTAAACAGTAATTTTCTTATTTTACACAAATAATTAACAATCTTAATTTATATAGATTTCAACTGCACAGTTAAGATTATTTTATATACTCTCTTATATTTTATATATTCTATAAAGTGTCAATGTCAATGATATGAGCAAATAGAGAGCAGTTTTTGACAAGCTTCACAGGTTATTGAAACAGTTTCTTTTTACCATAATTTTTGTAATATTGTTTGTTCAAATAAATGAGCTCACAATTAGTATGATCATAATTCAAGTTTGTCATTGCAAAGTAAAAAACAAATATTTTTTCTTTGATGATTTTCAGTCTTTCAATACCTTACAAAGTACTTTCCATTGACCACACAAATATTTGTCCAGAATTTTAACTTCAAGAAGTAGATACACTTTCTTGAGAAAGTACTATATTTTTTTTATAAACTTCTTTGTAAACTAGATACAAATTTTAGTATTAATAATGTGATAGTATAAAATTTTGAAATTGTAATAATTGAAAAAATATAAATAAATACCTAATTCTTGAATTTTCATCCTGAGGAACATTCTTCTTTCAGCTGAGAGTTGTTTCATATGTGGCAGTAAACTTATAAAAAAATAATAATTTTCATCATACTGATTATTAAAATAATTTGGAGCTACACCAACACTGGAATCACTGTCATTTTCTCCATTAACTGCTGATTGACTATTTACATCAGAATTGGCATTTAAGAGAACATGTTCGGGAGAAATGTCTTGCAACATTACTTCACTCTCATCTGTACCATTGACATGTAAACCATTTTGATACTGTAACAATTCTTCTGGTCCATTTTTTAAATCTTCATCAAGCTGAGCAGTATTTTGATTGGATCTACAAAAAAATTTAGATTGACTTTATTTTGTTTTATAAAATAAGCCATATTCATGGAAGTGAATACAAATATTTCATTTGTTAACTCACCTTGCTATAGAAGAGTGTAACAAGTGTTCAGATAAAGAATCATCAAAATTTCTAATTCCTTCATCATTGTTACCATTCATTCCATTCTGATAGCCACTCCTGCTACAACTGTCATTGTGATTGTTATATTCCCAAACCGGAGGTCTTGGGACCATCTGGTCCTTTAAAAATTGAAGGCTTTCAAAATGAATCCATAAAGGCCGATTTCTTTGACATTTACTTTTTCCATAAACCAGTTCCTTTTTCAGCTCTGCTCTAAAGGTGTCTCTTAAACCTTTCCATTTAGCTTTAAGAACTGCTTCTAAATTAAGAAAAAAAATTATTTAGTTATAGTATTATTTATGCAGTGCTTCTAATAAGTACTTTTGAAAGAAAAAAAAACATTATATAAACAAAAAAACTAGGACAGCAGATCGCGTTAAAAAAAATAGCGCACCGTCGAGCTTTATATCCGCAGGTTGTTGAAAAGAAAGTTGCCCGCGCGCAATTCGTATTAGCATCATGGCCTGCTAACTTCTCAACTATAACAGCTCAAACTTGAAAATGGCAAGACTGTTTAGGAGAACAAAATAAAACAGCTGTTTTCTCGTTTAACGTAAATAGGCGTTTGATTCTAAAGGATAAGGCGTGGGCCAAAGTTGTCGGGAAAAAGATATATCGTTCGAACGACACATGACGCCTCGGTCATCGGCAGCGATTGTCACACAACTGAAAAAGAAACATGAGAAAAAACAAAATAATAATCAGGTGAGAAGAAGAATAAAAAGCTGCATTGTGGAATGCGAGAAGCGCCTGGCGCGCCGAGTAAACGGGCCGGGAACAGGTTAAACCCCATAAAAGCTAGATAAAAAGTGTGCGCAGCGGTAAAAGCTGTGAAGAGATGAGAGCGAGAGAAAAGGGGGGCTGTGCATGAAGCTGAGGAGGTGGGTTAGAGGGTGGGGGAGGGAGGCGCAAGCGAAAGCGAGTAGGTGAAACGAGTAAGAGAGAAAAAGTAATTATCGGACTAACTCGGCAGCTTGAAGATCTGGGATATCTCCATCCAGACGCGGTTGGTCACCTCGCGGTTGTGGTAGGACACGTGCCGCTGATTCCAGAGCGCGGGCCTCTTGAAGACCTCGGCGATCAGTCGATTGGCGTCCATTTTCACCTCCTCCCTGATCTTGGCGATGTCCCTTCGCGTCACCCGCGTCTTCCGTCGCCTCGACGTCCCGGGGCTTGGCTCTAGCTTCACGATTAGGCCCGCGTTCGGCATCACGCCCACACGCAGATTGCCGCCGCGTGCTCTTATCAGCGCGCGCGTTGCGCTCTGCTCTCCTCTCCCACTGTCCCGGCTACTTGGAATCCACTTCTTATTCCTAACGCTCGCCTCAGACACGCATTGTGTCGGAGAGCCGGCTCTACTGCTAACAGGTGTTCTTATCTTTCTTCGAACTCTCCTTTAGCTTCTCCAAGAACACGGCTAATACCGCTTAATACGCGAGAGATCTGCGGCGTTGATGGTTGCTTGGATATTATGCACGCGCGAGGAAAAGAGATGTAACTACGCTCTGCTCTATTGTTGTCTCACTTGTGCAGTAGCTACATACACTCGTGTAATCACTAATCGTTCAACATGAAATTCGTGACTTGACTCGACACACGTCCTAGGCGAGAATAGCTTCACGATCGACTGCTTAACCTGTTATCAATCACACCCGAAAGCTTCAAGAAAAAACCCTTGTTTTAGCAATGCACTAAAGATATTATCAAAGTTATCTCGTTTGCAGGCGCGAATGAGAAAGCCCAACCTCAACCGACGCTCATTAGCCAATTGGTTGTTATAGCCGAGCCTATTATACTGGGTAAGACTTGTTTATTTACTGTTTTCCGAATGGCAGCAAAAAATGCGTTAAACGTCTCTGCGTGCAATTTCGGCGAAAGGAATGTAAATACACACACAACCGGGAATGACGGAGGCACGGGGCGGCCGTGGCGGCGTGGCGGTAGATTTTTATAACGACGAGGCAAACGAGTGCTGCTGCTGCTGATTCCGCAGTGATGTTGGATCTTCGACGCGGCGCGAGAGCTCGTTATTGTTTCTGTTTGTTGTACAACATCGAGAGGAGAGATAGAGTCGCGTGTTGCGCGTGGTCGCGTGCGCGAGACGATTAAGTTTATATCAAAGGAGAGATACGAGGCACACACTACCGCAAGCCCCCGGACGACCCCGAGTAGCATATCCAGCGCAGCAGCGAGAACTGAGTAAGACTCCCCTTCTCGCTTCCTCCCTCTGCTTGACCATGCCCTCGACCCTTCGTTCTGCCCCTATCTCGGCTGTGTAACCCCCCCCCCCTCCCGGCCCCTTGTTCACCCCTTCGCGCTACAGATTTTCAGCTGCTGTGCTGCAGCAGCAGCACACGCGAATTATACCTACCCCCAGCGATCGATTATTCTCTTGTGCGCGTGTGCGAGCTGAGACCACGGGCGCACGTGCGCGGAAGAGCGGTGGAGGTACTACTTGCCGCTAGGCTGAAATTTTGTTTTCATTGTTGCTCCGGTTTGAAAATGTAAACACGCGATGCTCTATTGTTTTGCTTTTCTTTAAATCACTTTGCCTTGCTGTTGAAAAGATGTATAATTTGGAAACAGTCAAAGAGTCTGTTGATCAGGTATTTTAATTGTAAACTTTATTCTTATTTTAAAAATTAATAATTTTAAAACTGTAAATTTCAGTTAACTGCAAGAATGTGCACAATGTCAAGTATGGATGTTATTGCGCAGGGAGCTGAGGCAAAATTGTATAAAGGTGTGTATCTTGGAAAACCAGTATTGGTAAAGGAAAGATTTAAAAAAAACTACAGACATGTGGATCTGGACACACGATTAACTAAAGAGAGGATTAAAGCTGAAGCTAAAGCTATAGTGAGAGCAAAATCAGCAGGTAATCCATGCGTACATTAGGCTCAGTAAGATAAAATTTTAATATTTATTATAATGGTGAAATATTAAGTGAAATAATTTTTAGGAGTTGGAACCCCAGCACTTTATCTTGTTGATTATAATCGACGTAGTATTTTTATGCAGTTTATTGAAAATTCAATGACATTAAAAACATTTATTGATCAAAATATTACTGGAAAAGAATCTGTTGAAGTTTTAATTAGCAGTATTACAAGTGCACTTGGTCAAATAATAGCTAAACTACATTCAAAAAGTATTGTCCATGGAGATTTGACAACATCTAACATTCTTTTAGTAAATTCAGAAAATTTATTAAATTCTGACAAACCAAAAGATAGTAAGAATTTTATGTACAACAAAATATTTATCTTTTTTTTTTAAGATGACAATAATACGAAATTATTTTTTATTAAGTTTCAGATCAGCTAATAGTAATAGATTTTGGTTTAGCAAAGACTGAGTCAACAACAGAAGAGGCTGCTGTTGATTTGTATGTTTTGGAAAGGTCTCTGTCAAGTGCCCATGCACTTTTACCACAGTTATTTGGATTAATTTTTACTAGTTATCAAAAGTTTTATAAAAATAAATCTCAGTTAAAAGAAATTAAAATTAAATATGAGGATGTGAAGGCTCGTGGTCGTAAAAGAACTATGGTTGGATAATAAATAAATGAATTTTCTTAAGTCTTTGTGCATAATAATAAGCACTTGATATATTTATTTTTTCATTTTTATGAATATATCATAAATGTTTTATATCAACATTATTTTTATAAATATTTTTAAAAAAGGAATGCCACAAGGATTATGTTTATAATTGTTTATCAAAGTCTTATGGATTTTCACTAAGGTTGTTGTGAAAAGAGGTATTATATATTCATCAGTCAAAGTGTAATCCAGAATATATTATAATCCATGTTACCAAAAAACCAGCAAATGAAGTCATAAAGCCTTCTTTGGTCAACTCCCAAGCACCACCAAACTCTTCTTCATCAACTTGTTGAAAACTACTGAAGTACAAGTACAAACTACCAGCATTTACAAGAACAAATCTGAAAAAAAAGTTACATAATTGCTTTGACTTCTTGTTCTTTGGTTTTAATTCATTTTATGTTAAAACTTACAACAAAAGACCAAGGAATCCTCTAAGTGGTATTAGACCCCAGGCAATACCAACAATAATTCCAATAATCTGTCTGGACCAATAAATAACGTCAAGGAATTCCTCCTAATTAAAAATAATTTTCCATGAGTAATTTTCCATGAGTAAAATACAGAAATTAAGAAGTATATGGGCTTTTATTAGCAACTATAGAAAAAGGAGCATGAAGAACGAAAAACAAGAAGAGAAAAATGATCTGCAGTAGCATATGGTTTTGAGCAGACAAAAAATATCTTCAACTTCAATAAAAATAAAAAAAAGACAGCCACGAAGCAGGAGCAGACGGACAAACAGAGCAGACTGTAGAAAACGGTTAAATTTCGTGGTTATGTTTACCTTGTCCGGCCAGTCGGAGTTGGCGGTGATGGCTCTCAGCCAGACACTGGCTTCCTTTTTATTGCCATTGCTAAGCTGTTGCTTATCTTTGGAACGAGACATATTTCCTTCGCTCGATTACTCACGTTGAAATTATAAAAAAAAAGTTCACACACCCTTTGCTACCTGAGTATTGCCGAAATCATCATCTCCGGGACACTCGGCGCAAAGCAACTGGAGGGGCAAACTAAGTCTGCCTTTGCCTACACTTTGTATCTGATATATTCGAGCTCTGCTATGTAACCGATATACACTCTTGCCTGGCTGCAACGTGCGGGGATCAGCGCCGCCAAATGTCTTGGAATTGAAGTACTGATTTCTGATTAATAAATAACAGCGGCAATCCAGTTGTTTTCATAAACAAACAGACGACTTTTTCCCATATAGCTATATATGTCTTATTTTTGTCTTCTCTTTTTTTCCACTGTATGCGTATTGTTGAAAATATTCGAAAATTTCGAATTGCTCTAGTATATGGCGTGTCATCTTGTTTCAAAGCAATTATCCTTCAGTTAGAAAATTAGTTTTTACGTTGTGTTTTTATATTTTCTTACTAAGAAAAACAAATTAAATAATTAGCAAATTTTATTTTTCGTAAATAATTTATTTTTCAAAATTAGGCAAAAACTGACATGTCATCAAACGATCAGCTTAAAACGTCTTACGCACACATCAACACACGGTAACTGTGCCGCAAACTCTGCTGTTGAGTATCGATTTTAGAGAGGACTTTGTTTTTTAAAGTTTGAAGAAAAATTATTGACTGATAATTATAATAATGGCAGAAAAGAAACGCGTTCTTATGATTTGTCTAGGTATCCAAATTTATTATTTTTCCTCTTATTATTGAAAAAATGCTATTGTATAACCTATTTCTTAAGTATATAATCTGATAGTTTGATAGATTATAATTGAAAATAATTTTTTAGAGTATATAAAAACTATAAAATGTAGTGTTTAGACTATATTGATTGTTTTTTACTGAGTTGTATATAATTTAATAGCTTTTATAACAATTATTGTATATTTATAACAATATTACTGTTTTCTAGGAAATATTTGTCGCTCTCCAATCGCTGAAGCAGTATTTGCAAAGATAATTAAAGAAAAAGGAATTCAAGATACCTGGGAAGTTGACAGTGCAGCTTTGATTGGTTATCACACTGGAAAAGGTCCAGATTCAAGAGCAACACAAACTCTCAAAGAAAAAGGAATTACTGATTATGTCCATAAAGCAAGACCTGTAATAAGTTAATACATTTAAAATTTATCAATTTTTATCAAATATTATTTTAAGACTTTATTTATGTCTAGATAAAGAAAGATGATTATGAAAAATATGATTGGATATTTGGTATGGATGAAGATAATATAGATGAACTTCAAAGGAAAAAGCCTTCAGGTAGTAAAGCAGAAATTGAACTTCTGGGAAGTTATGATCCACAAGGAGAAGTTATAATAAGAGATCCTTATTATGTAAGTATAGCATAAGTGATTATTCTTCAAATTATTTAGTATTTTTTGGAATGTTACTTTAATTTATAAATGTTAACAGGATAGCGGTAGTGCAGGATTTCATAAAGCTTATGAGCAATGTGATAGGAGTGTCAGAGCATTTTTAGAAAAACATCAAAGCTAATCAGTTGAAGTGTGATAAGGTAATGTGATGTTGAAATTATATCAGTTATTGATGGTAAATATGTGTATAAGATTTAAGAGCAATTTTATTTTTTATGAATTGAATAGGCAAGATATTTTTCAATAAATATTTATTTTTTATCACAAAATGTATTAATTTAAAAAAATAATTTCAACACTTTGTTTTAAATTTTAAGAGCACCATAAATTTAAATTTAACTATTTTTATACAACGCGCCGACCCGAAACATAAACTTCCGTTATATTTCGATCATCTCCACTGTATATTAATCGCTGTAATTTTTCTTCCAATGTGTATTCCCTTAAATTATCAAGTGTGCTATTAGGTGAAGACAGATCAATCACAAGAGCATCAAATTCCTTTCCAATTTCAAAGTTTCCAACTTTATTATTGATAGCTAAAGCTGTTGAGGTAATGTTTTTATAATATTTGTTGTTAAGTATTTAATTTTCAAAATATTATCCTACCTTCTGCTCCTCCAAGAGTAGCTAAATAAAAAACGTCTTTATAATCCAGTGGTGTATAATTTGACTTTATAAATGACAAGTGAACTGACACTTGAAGAGCTGCTCTCATGATATTCAATATTGATGGAGAATTACCTCCAGATACATCTGGAATTAAATAATTTATACTTTAATTTTATTTTTTCTCAATAATGTTAAAAATTCATTACCTGATCCTAAGCCAACTTTCACATTAGCTGCTTGTAATCTTTTTACATCGCAGAGTCCACTTTTTAAGCATGTATTTGAAGCTGGGCAATGAATGACAGCAGATCTTTTTTTATTTATAATTGCAAGTTCATTATCTGTTAAATAAATTCCATGAGCTAATACTGTCTATAAAAATTATTCATTAACCAATTAAGTAAAATTATGTTTAAAATAATAAGTTTCACCAAATTTACCTTGTTTGTTAATAAGTTTGCTGTATCATATACTTCAGTATATGATGGACACTCTGGAAATGCATCCTTCACAATTTCTATTTCATCTTTATTTTCAGAAATATGAGTCTAAAAACATGACTAAATGTTACATTTTAAAATTCTAGTCTTATATTAGTTTATCATCCATGCATTACCTGTATAGAAATATTTTTTCTCTTTGCCAAGTCACCCAAAGCTTTCATTAATTTTCTATCACAGCTTAGTGCAAATCTAGGACTGATTATTGGCTCAACCAGTGGACTCTAAAATTAATTAAAATTCTTGATAACAAAAAAACTTGCCTAAAAAACTTTTGCAATATTCAACTTACATTAATTTTTTCAATTCCTTCTATAAATGCTTCAGTCTCCTTCAATGAATCTTCCAGACTCTCAGAATAATCTTCAAACTGACAATTGTTCATATTAATCTTGCCAACAAATGCTCTCTGACCATATTTAACAACTTTTTCCGCAAGAATAAGCGACGACGATCTGTACAAAGATGCAAAATAACAAGCCGTGGTCGTTCCTAATTTTAAAGTCCTTTTCTGCAAAAAACATAAATATATCGAGCGTCTAAAAATTTTTTTCGAAACATTCGATCCAATATTCAATTGATTCAACATACTACAACGGCATCGAAAACTTTTTCCGAATATTTACTATCTATGTATCTTCTTTCAAGCGGAAATGTATAACACTCGAGCCATTCGAGTAAGCCCTTATCGTAGCCAGTACCGAGATTTGGCACTTGAACAGCGTGGATGTGTGCATCGATAAATCCAGGGATAAGAAATTCTCCGTTTCTCAAACGTCTCACATTATCTCGATCGACGTTATTTTTCTCCGGATTTGCCGAAAATCTGATAATCTGTAATGTTTAAAAGAAATGCTCGATTATCATGGAATTTTTACGTTGTGCGATTGTTAAATTATAAATCTTCGCGACCTTTCCATCTTTAACGTCGATTTGAGCGTTCTCGTGAATAACTAGTTCGCCGTTATTTGCGCTGTGGATAACCGGGCCGATAAACGATTGTATTGCCATTGCAATTTGCCTGTAAACGAGTTGTCAAGCGTATTAGACCACGCATATATCGCGTACTTCCAACGATTCACGTGGCTCGCCATGTGGCCACAATATACCTACTCACGGTGTCAATGGATCCTGTTTGTTTACCAAGTCCGAGACTACTGGAACTCGAGAATCCTGGCGCTCCGGCACTTAAACGCCACCTATAGGATCAAGAAATCCAGAAACAAGTAATTCATGATTTTATGGTCACACCGCCAAGTTCGATAATAATTAAGTACATGAAAAAAGTTACGAGATTATTATGCAAAAGAAATAATTTTGTTTTTTAATAAGGGATAATGATATCTTCTCGCGTATAATAATGATTGAACTTCACAATAAATTAACTTAATCACCGACTTCACTTTGCCCCTTCATTGAAAATATTTAATAAATTCAAGTATTTGAAAGGCACGGGATAAGTATTTTTAGATTTGTTTTATCGTTATACCGCCTTATTAAGTAATCGTAATTTTTCTTTCCACTTCGGTAAACAACGAATAAAGGAGTCTGGAGGAGATACATATTAAATATTTTCAAACGAGAAACGAAGTATAAATTATATGGCGAATGGCTTTTTTTCCTCCTTATTTTTTTGTTTTAATTGAAATCAAAATTCGAGTCGTGCGATACGCGTTTACTTTATAATCGAAAGAATAAAATAAATAATTAATGAGATAATAAAGCAGCATTACAAATTTAAAGAGAACGCGCATTAGTGCTATACGACAACAACTACACATTTTGTAATCATCATTAGCACGACCTACTTCTCGCCAACTTTTATTATTCCTTTTCAAGTATAAGCTCGTTACTCTTTAAAGCTCTTAAACCGAACGCGAAACAGAAACTCTGGTTTTCCAAAACAAAACGGCAAAACATGCGCGCGCACTTGTAACGGCTCGTTAATTTATTCCCAACAGAAAATTCACTTGGTCATCCGCGAATCAGCAGCAGCTTTATAACGCCCACAGCCATGAAACTCTCGCGACTCAGCAAATGCGCGTGTGTATAGACGAAGTGCGTAGCTGCGTTAGAAATATCTCGACAATTACAAACCGAGCCGAAGGACATCGACGAAAAGCTTTTTTTTCCTTCCCCTCCCGACATAATTACGTAAAGCCAGTGGAGAAAAAAAGAGAGAATAGAGAACAAGCGCGCAACTCACTTGCGATAAACACTCGCGGCTAATCGAAGGCTCCTCTCTCTCTCTCAAAAGCGCAAACTTAATCCTCGAATTACTGCAGTCGCTGCACTCTATAAACTGACACTCTGTGTGGGCTTTATATTAATGCTTACGCAATCTCGAATCTCCAAGGGTTTAGATACAACTTTCCCCAAGCGCCTCTCGACACTTCCAAACTACTCGTGCTTGAGAGGCAAACTAGTGGGCCTGAAAACTACGCGCCTCTAGTGACTCGAAAAATATTTTTGTTTTTATCACTCTGGCCGTAAGCAAAAAAAAGGGATAAAAAACGAGCGAATGGAAAACTACCGGGGATCGGATAAATAGAGAAGAAATTGTAAGCGATAAGAGAAAAAAATCTTGCAAGAGTCGAGTGTTTTTCATAGAAAGATAATGCAAAGTAGGAAGAGAGAGAGAGAAAGAGAGAGGAAGAGGGAGAGAATGGGTGCAGGCAAGCTAGCGCTAAGAGCGCCGGAGATGTACTGAAGGGGCGGTCATTTTCCGGGCAGTCAGTTATCGTAGCTAGCGCAACGCGAGAGAGAGGCCGCGAGCTCTCGTCAATTTAAAGCGCCTAGTTTCGAGAGAGCGCGCCTGCTCACGCTCTCGTCACGAGGAGAAGGCCAGTGTAGCGCGGTAGACGTGCATAGAGCCTCTTCTACCGCTGGCTACGAATCGACGTTTAAATAACGTGCTTGGGAGAGATGCGATGGACTTTGGAATTTAATTAATGAATTGGGGGAGGGTGCGACGATTTATCGATCCAACGATTCCGTAGCGTAGCGACGAACCTACTCGCGAGGAATGGTCAAGCTATAGAGAGACGAGCGTGTCTCGTTCAAGTCGTGTACTGATAGAGTCATATTTTACTGGATAGGCGATTAGAGGGGGGAAAATGGAGCAAACGGAGGCTGGAGAGACGATCAAGAGTGGGAGGATTAAAATGTCGGGGAAAACGGCCCAGGAATCGCACAGGGAGTATCTGGATATGGATACTGACGAGGAGGAATTCGGACGGCAAGGTATACTAACGATCTAGATGCAGAGTAGGCTTATCTTGGGGCGTAGATTAGCACGCAGCAATGCTGATTACGTTGTAAATTAGCGGCTTTTTTATTTGGGGCAAATTGAATTAAGCAGCGCGAGAGCGATATAAAATAAGCATTGTCAACGACTCTGCGGGTACGTTTCGCATTTATCGCGAGAGACTAGCGTTGTGACGGAACCGACGGAATGTTATAATTGCCCACTTGACGTTTCACTCTCGTGCTTTTTTTTTCTTCTCTCGCTCGCACACTCCCTTTTTGCGAATCGCTTATCTTATCGGTACTACCGATCTCAGCGCGATTGTAAGGTCAGAAGACGCACGTGATAGGAACTACCTGTAGTAATCTGTAAATTGTGGCATCGATGATTAAAAAATATTCAATACTTCTTTTTTTTTTTGTCTTTTCAATACACTCGCGCGCAAATACTAGAGAGAGGCTAAAAATAAAAGTGCGCACGTAATGCTTATTAAGATCTCGCTTTTGAATACATTGGGGATTTAGCTTGGGAGGCGCTCGGCTTTTAATGCCTGATTATGTAAAGCCACGTATGCGTACGTTTGTATATGTAATGCCGGTATGCTAAATGATTTAACATTGAAGTTTTCATTTCAAAATGTGTTTTATTAATTTAGAAGAAAAAAAAGGATCGCCGTCTATGTACGCATCGTTTATACAGATTTTTGCGCGGTTACTTTCGGTATGTGGCACAGACAGTTTAGCCGCATGATAAACGACGCTCAAGAGAGAGAGAAAGAGAGAGAGAGAGAGTTAAAGAGGTATGAAAATAAAGAAATACCTTAGATGCATAATTTTACGGTACTCAGTGGGATTCTTGCGCTCTTAACTGTTCTTTAATGACAGGCTTGGCAAACCGATTCCCAGCAATTATTAACCGCTGCTGCTAGTTTTCTTTTTTACATAAACGATATAGTCGCGTAGGCGGACTATTGCACGCGAACAAAAAAAAACGTCATTGGAATTTGAAAAATTTAATCGCTTGATTAAAGTGTAACTAAATCAATACAACAGAAACGCCCGAGTCACTGGACGAAGCCCCACCGGAGCCTGACAAGCCCGAATTCACCAGCGAGGAGCTCGATACTCTGGTACAATTACGACCTACAATACCATTTTCTACGAATGACAATCAATTAAAATTAAAAAAAAAACCGAAGGTAAAACACACAAAGGCACTAACGATCCTGCCGAACCTGCTGGACACGAGCTGGAACGACAAGTGCCTGGAGACAGTCCGCGACTACTTCCGCGAGCCTGCGAACCCGCTGCTGTGCGTCTTCTTCGACAACGGCGAGCTGCAGGCGCTGCTCGGCTTTCCCGAGCGCACCGACGCCGGGCTCGTCTACTTTTTGCGCGAGCCCTGGCAGGTTTATCGGCCCGACGATTTTCTCGCTTCCGTGACGTTCGGCAGCGTCAACGCTAGACCGGAGCTTGCGATCTTGAAAATCGTTGCCGGTTTCTACGCGCCTCTCGTCTTCAAGCACGACGACTGGCCCGAAAGTATAATAATTTTTGGATCTCTATATACGCCTTGTCTTTTTCCAAACTCTTTAACAGCGCGTATTGATTGCAGTTATGAGGGACGAAATATTCTCGAATACGCACGGCTTCCTCGAGCGGGCGACCGAGCTCGCCTACCAACCGAGCGGCATGCTCATCCTGTACACGCCTTGGGAAGGAATCCAAGCGAGAGGGCTGGATAGTAACGCCGCCAAGGAGAGAAGACGAGAGGAACAGCTGATCGGCAGGTTGGAGATGATCGCTAGGACGTGGGTGAAGAAAATCCGCGAGGTCTTGACGATCTCGATCGTTACCAACGACCATCGTCTCTACGACTTGGCCTGCGAATACGACTTTTGGCGCGGCAGATGTGCGTATGGGCTTGATTGTATTAAATGCCGATAGGAATACAGATATGATCGGTGTTTCGCAGATGATAATCTGGTTGGCGTGGCGAGGCAGCTGGAGAACAAGCGGGTCGTTAGGGTACTGCGCCAGCTCGGCAGGCTCGGATCGTCGAGCGTCAAGGAGGTGAAATCGCTGGGCGCGAGGGTGAGCCGGTGCTTGGAGCAGGCAGAGTCCAACTTGGCATTTCTCGATCTCGTGCTCGAGCAGTGTCAGGCCCTGGAGGATCCGAACACCGCCCTAGACTCGATCACGAGGATCCTGCTTGGGATACGATTCGCGTGGACCGAGTCGGCTTATTACAACGAGCCGTAAGTACAAAGAAAGATGTTAGTGAGGATTTTGGTGAGGTTTAACGACCTTTTTTGGAAATCGGCAGGGAGAACGTGGAGAGGCTGCTGTGCGCGCTGAGCGTGCAGATCGTCAAGACGAGCGCGCGCGGCGTGGATTTGCAAGCGATGTTCGACGAGCCCAAGCGCTGCCGGGCGGCTTTGAGGACGAGCTGGCGACGCTGCGCTTCCTACTGCGCCATTTACGACGATGTAAAGAAAGAGCTCGAGAGAGAAGAGAAACGGAGATAAATCTTTGCAATTCTCTCTTTTTTTTTTGTTGTTGCGTCGGCCAGGTGATCGGCAAATGCTTGGCGGAGGAGGACAAATGGAGAACGAGGAGAAGCGCGGTGTTCGCCAGCGTCGCGGCCTACCAGCAGAGATGCCTCGACGTCGTCGAGATTTGCGACGCTATAATCGTCTACGGCAGGTTCGTTATGCAACGCACGAGTGTCTGGGTAAACAAGCGACAAGTGTAAATAAACATGATGCCGGGGATTTCTTCTTTTTTGCAGTTTGGACGAAGTCAATTTGGGAGGCACTAGGGGCGATCAGCATGGCTTGCAGTTCGCGCGCGTCAAGGAGTACTTCAACGAAATCATGATGGAAATGCGAATAGCCTGTGGTTACGCTTTGGATATTAAGAGGAGCCAATGGTTCGAGGACATGACGAAATTCCGACGAGACGTCGCGCGCCTGGAGAATACGATGAAAAATTTGATGGGCAGCCTGTTCGAGGATGTTAGAGACGTCGAAATGGGCATTGAGACGCTTTACACGATACTTAAATTCAAGGATCGACGAGATTTCCGAGATATTTTGCATGACAAGTGGATGCAGGTGAGACTGCCAACAGCGCGCACGTAATGGTCTTATGAAATATGGTAAAATCTTGCGAATATATGGCACTGCTGATGTGGTTGGAATAGCCGATAAAGGCGCTTCTGCGATTTCATTTGTTTTTCCATCTTATCGCAATATTGTTGTTTAACGTCGAATGTTGTTTTTCGTTTGTTTGTTCGTCATTGGTAAACGTAAAGATTTTGATTTTTAAATTTTTAGGTCTGGAATCTGTTTTACGATGAAATAAGATCGTGCTCTTTGGATAAGGTAGAGTACGAGATCGTTCAAGATAAAATGAAGGCAATGGAATCGGAAAGCTCTCTGCTGCCGTTCATTCAGAAAAAATATCTCGCCACATTACATAAAATAATGATCGACGCTTCGGATTGGCTTGGTGACTGTGATATTCAAAATGAAATATTGAAGTATTTAAAAATAAAATAAACAATTTTTACGTTTAAAACGTGTTTACATCATAAACAAAATTTAAAGAAAGCTCCCCGCTAAAAACAGGGTTTTTTTTATTGATGATGAAAATCACAAATTCATCTATTTTGATCAGTTTGGCAAAATAGCATAAAAATTTACTTATAAAAATATAAGTTTATGTACATCTAACTAATGTATAGTTTCATATATTGTGGTAACACTCCTTCATGTCAGCTTGTATCTATCAAATGATTGTTTTGATGATTTATGTTAATATTAAAAACGGTATTATTTAACAATTTATTGCACCTTGATGATTGTTTTTCGATATCTTCTTCAACTGGTAACAAAAATATTAATGATACAGCAATGATTATGTGCCACATGCTGTGCACATACTAAAAAGAAATAATAATTTATATAATTATTTCAAGTAATATATACGTTTTAAATGAATCCCAGTCAATTTTACTAACCTGGTAATTTGATACAGTCTCCAATAAGCAATACAATAAAATTCCAATTACTACTAAAGTTAATCCAAAGATTAGCTTCACTATTTTTCGCGACCTCACAATTTGTTTTGTTGTTATGCAATCGTAAGCATAAGACGTCAGCTATTAAAATACATAAAATTTTATCAATTAAACATTAATTTAATATTATTTGTTTAAATTTAATAAAAAGTAAGTATTTACTGGTATAAAACTTCCTATAATTACTGGCACAGTAATGCTATCTAGTCCTGTTTTGTTAGATTCAACATAAAAAGTTATAATGATGGCACCCATCATGTGAAAGAAAGAAACATATTGCATTGGAATATTTGCCATAGATACTAAGGTCACCCAAAAGGCAAGTCTTCCAAGAAAGAAATCACAATACTGAAGAGCCTAGATTAGGATAAATCAATATTAATATTTTACAAAATTTTCATTATCAAACACAAACTGATTTCTTACTTCAAATTTTGCAATACAATGTGCCATAAAAGGTTGATCACAAGCATGATAAAAGGCAGAAAATGACATGGTACAAACGTAAACCAATCCTTCTGTGTATAATTTTCTTTTGAATGCTATCCATACAGCTGGAATAAAAAATAAGTTGCTGAAAATTAAAACTAATGTTGACAAAATACTTGAAAAGTCAGAAACAGCCTTTGTTGTGTCTGTACAAGCCCAGCCTTGTCGTCCTAAAATAAAACAATAATTTGTTTTTTCATGAATTTTATATATTAGATTAAGAATTTCCTAGGAAATTGTTTTATACCTCCAAAACATTTGCAGGCAGTAAAGAAAAGTAATCCCTTATGAATTTCTTCACAAGTACCATATTCACCACAAGAATTGCTTCCTTGGAATGCACAAGCTTGCAACTTAATATTTAATGATACCAATATCTCTTCAATTTGACAATGTACAGGCATTCTATAAAAAATCATAAGTATGTATAATTGATACTTTTCAAAATTTTATTATAAAATTGTGAGCAAGTCTCACCCATTTCCATAACAAGTTGCCTTGAAAGTAGCATACCACAAATCTGGTTGTGGGTAAGGAATTAAGATATTAGCTTTTTTCTTGACACTTGATGATAACTGTATTGTCATGTAATTATGATCGCAAATAAAGCGCCCGTTTTCTAATTCAGGAATACGACCACGGTTGATGCAAATGTCTACTTTTACTTGTTGGTTGCTCAAAGCCTAGAAGTGTATTTCAGTTAAATTTTAACACTAAAAAATAGTTTGTTTAATTGTATTTTACCTCGTTTATTTCAAGGTCTACATTAAAATCAAGCGATCCTCCAATGTCAATTAGCGGAAGAATACTAAATTGCGTTACAACTGGATAAGTGTCGGTTAATGTTAACCACGATGTAAGCCACTCTTTTCCCTAAAAGCTCTTATTGATTATAACGTAAATAAATAATCAATAAATTAAATATTTGAAATAACAAATTTACTTGTAACAAATAATCTCCAGTAAATATCTGAGCATGTTTTATTCTAACAAGTTGATATCTTGGTGTACAAGGCTTGAAAGTAACATCATCTAAATCGTTGTAAGGCTGCTTAATATCACTTATTAAATTTTCTCTTGCTTTGCTTTCATTGACAGTACGATTTATAGAATACCAATTTGTAGGTTGCTCTTTTAAGTTTTCTAAATATAGTTGATCAGATGCTCTGGAATAAAGTGGAGCATCTATATAACGTCGAATAAAATCTTCTTCTATTGTCCTAACAGGGCAGTCTAAAAATAAATTTATTAATTATACTTTTTTTATCAAGTTTTTGTTTAAATTATAAAGTTAAATACTTACATGATACCGAAACTTTAATATTGAATTTTATTGCAGTACTAGAAATTATCATTAAATAGTACCAAGTATCTTGAAAAGGACTATTGTCTGTAAAAGTATATTGATCCATGATTGTTATACTTTTATTTAAATTTGTAACGGAGTGATTGTAGAAAGGAAGGACTCTTCCTTTGATAATAATATCTTTAATGCATGCTTCATTGAATTTATAATTCTGTTTTAATGTAAAATTGCAGCCCCAAATATCAATTTCAAATTTCCATGTATCCATTGGAATGTACATTCTACAAAAATGTTTAAACTTATTTTTAAATTCAGTTTATCAACTAAATTAAAGTATATGAAATGAAAAACTAACTTGTAGTAAGAAATTGAACCAGTTGTTACTATAGTTTTTTGATAATCCAAAGGAATATTTTCTATACTATGAGTTTCTTTCCATACAGCTACAGCACCCAAACTATAGGAACACTTATGACCCAGACCCTGTAAGAGAAGACATGTTTCTTTAACATTTGTTAGTTATAAATACAATATTAAACATCAAATAATTCTAACTTTTGGGTGTATATGTTCATCCCAGGGAGATAAGTAAGCACCAACAAACCAGTCCCCAGGTTCAGGACTGTAAACTGGTACTAGAGTTGTAGTCTTTGGCTCAAAGGTTGTCATGATAGTTACTTCGATTGTATCATTATTATTAATATACATATTTTGTGGAAAAGAAGCATTATTTACAGAAATGACAGGATAGCTCCCCCACTTTAGGAATCTAAAAATATAAAAAGTTTATTATTGAAAAATGGAACACAGTTTAACAAAAAAGAAGTTTAAAAATAATGATCTTACATGTGTACTTTTCTTTGTGAACATTTGCTATTGTCCATAAATGCAGCAAATTGCCAGGTAGCACGTATAACTTGTTTTGGTACGTTGTAATGAAACATAACAACATCTTCATAGCTACCAAATGAACGTAGTGGTCCTTCTTGACTAGATTCTGGTATAACACAAACTCCATTCTGAACATCAACTTTGCAACAAAAAAAAATACTATAATTGTAACATTGTTTTTTAAAAGCCGTTTTCATGAAATAAGCGCTAAAACGTTGAATAAATTGAATGAAATAGAATATGGTCATATCACATGTACATCTTTAGAATTAAAGAACAAGTAATTGGCATTTGTTTTCAAAAACTGGACAATTACATGCTAACCTATGTCATTCTTGTTACTTTTATTTGTTTCTCGGCTTTAGCGCTTGAATCGTGAAAAAGTCTCACGGCGCAAATTAATCATCAAATTAAATTACAATAAATATGTCTTACGTGTAATAAAAAGTGTAATAAGTAAAAGTAAGTATTGTAACTGCGCTGCGAACGAGAAATCTAGGCCAAGCCAGCATTTCTCAGGTTTCAGCATTTGAAATCTTTAACCAGCAAATATTGAATTTCCTGCAACAAAAAAAAAAAGCCAACTAATTTAATAAAAATAAACGATGTAAAAGTTCGTCTGCTTAAATTCATTAAAAAAGAAAAACCCGTTTCACATAAACACAAAGGTCAATAGCCGTACATTCGTACGTTCGTTCGAAACGTCAAGTGCCCTTTGTTCGGAATCGAAAAAGACAGAGACGCCCATGTGTATACTCACGCTTGCCTAATTTTAGCCAGCAAAACAAGGGGTAGCGCCGAGAAGGAGACTACGACGAAGGAAATAAAAGTTCGTGCAAAACGAGGGCGGCATGTCACATGCTCTCGCTCAGTGCTCTATGGCTTTTTCGACGTCCGTCAGTTGCGGAGAGCTTTGTGCGCGAATAATGCTCCTCTCGTCCTATTCTAAATTCGGTTCAGGGCGTGACTGCGCCGCGGTAGTCGAGCGAATCGAGATATGCGTAGCGCGCGGCTGTGCGTGCCCGACTGCGCCTGCTGCTGCATCTCCCCAACGGAGAAAGAGAGAGAGAGATATCCTTGCGCGCTCCGGCGCTGCGCGCAACAGGCGAGTCCACGATCCATGCGCATCTCCGCTCTTTCTTTATCCTCTCTCTTTCTCTCCGATGCCGATATAACATTATCGGGTAATGTCACTCCTCTTCTGTTGATGTTGTTGTTGCTTGTATCTTTGGTTTCGGAGCAACTCCGATTAAGAAATGTCAACAAAGCCTCATCTTCTTTAACAAAAACGTACATCGCGTTAAAGGATTCGTTCGTAACGGGATAGACTCTTCTCGTAACTGACGGTTTCTTTCCCTCTAGTTCATTAAAATTCACGAGAATCTGAATTCGAGAAATCAGAAATCGGCGCCGATCGCGGGCGCAAGAACGCGCGCGAATTTCGGAGCGAAAATGCACTGCGGGCCGTGTCGAGAGAGTGCGAGAGCCGAGGAAGACTTTCTCTTCGCGGCTGGCACAAGTGCGCGCGCGAGGCTTTCTATATATACAGAGCCGGCAGTGGCGACCGGTTGACGCGCCGCTACACACACGGGCCAGATCGGCAGCGAAGGAAAAAAAAAGTCGCTGCCAAAACTCCGCAAATCTGGAGAGTCGTGGAGGAGGCGGAGGGTAGCGGGGCGCAACGGAGAGTAGGCGGCGAGAAGACGAAGAAGAAGAAGGGAGGGAGAGGAAGCCGCGTAGCGTATACAAACAACAAGCGGACGGCCGAAGGACGGACTGCATGCGTGTGTATACACATCGCAGAGAGAGAGAGAGAGACCAAGGGAGTGAGAAAGAGGGAAAGAGCCGGGCGCAGCGTGGAGAAAAAGAGAAAGAGCGATAGAAAGAGAGGAGGTCGAAGGAGCGCCTTTCGGAGGGGGGATGGAATGGAGCGGCGCGCGCGCCGGAGCAAGCGAGAGAGGAAGGGAGGGAGAGAGAGAGCTGCTGCTGCTGGAGAACTCGGACGGACGGACGGAGTCTCCGGTGCCGCTCGTGCCGCGCGCGCCTGTGCAGGGAGTCCGTGCAGCGTCGTCGTATTAACGTAGAGAGAGAGAGAGAGAGAGAGAGAGAGAGAGAAGCAGGCAGGGACTAAGCCGAGTAAGCAGTAGCGCAGCGGTAGCAGTAGTTCTCGCGTCGGAGTCGCGGGGAGCTGTGAGAGACACCGAGAGAGAGAGAGCTTGTACAGTTGTGTAGCAAGAGCAGCAGCAACAGCCGGAGCACAATCACCAGCAGCGCGTCGTGTGTGCTGCCAAGCCGCAGGGCAATCCGGAGTGTGCCGGCTGCCAGTCCTCGAGACTCCACGGATCCTCCGAGAAGCTTACCTATACAGGCCGGGAACCGAGAGAGATTTGTGTGTGTTTTGGAGGAGCGCGCGTGTCGCACTCTCGGCGCGCGCGGGGCCCGGACGCAATCACGACCGGCACGCTGATTTTTTTGGCGGCCCTTCCACCTATACAACCACAGCGAGAGATCCCCGTCTCACGCGTGCGCGCGTGTCTGTGTGTGCAAAAGTGCGTATGTGAGGGAGGAGGAGAGAAAGGAAGAAGTGCTTGTGCAAAAGGAGCAGCGTCGTCGTCGTCGGCGGCGGTGGGCTAACACGCGCCCGTAAGGAGCGCCAAACACCGGCGCGGCTCCGGCAACAGCAGAGAGCCCCTCCTGCGAGGAGAAGGAGGAGGATAAGGTCGGCGGCCGGACAGCAACAACACATCTGACGAGGTGAGTGCATTGCAAACTTCTCTCTCTCTCTCTCGCTGCTCCGTTCTCTCTCGTGGTGGTAGCGGAGCAGAAAAAGAGAGAGAGAAAAAAAGCAGCGCGGGTTTCGCACGGCGGCCAAGGCGGCGGCGGAGCGGTGTTTCACTATGGCGGGACACACGCCGGGCGGCACGGAACGACAGAGCGAGAGAGAGGAAGGGAGAGCGGCTCCGAGTATGCGTGTGCCGTGTCAGGGTGAGGTGCGCCCGCGGGAGAAAGCCACGATCGCTCTGCTGCCCAGTGCACACGCTACCCACACACCCACACCAATACACACGTATATAGACACGGGTGGCTCGCTCTCTGCAAGTGTGTGCCCGGCCTGCAGAGAGAAATTGGCGCGCGCACCCCTCCCCCGCTCTCTCGCGCTCTCACGATTCAACAGGTGTGCTACTGCTCCTGGCTTTGGCGCCCTCTCCCCCGTCCTCGCTTATACGAATTTCCTCGCCTAGCGTTGGAATCTCGCGCGCGGCGCACTGCTTTCGCTACCACACTCCCCCCCGTCGCCGATCGCCTTTTGCCGCATATCACGACTCTCTTATCCCCCTTGCTCCTCTCGCCGCTTTTTCCTCTTTCTCGCTCGCTCCTTAGCAGGTGGGGTTACGTTGTATATATCCATCGGCTAATTGATTACTCACGTGGCCTTTCACGAGTAGTTCTCTGAAATTGGTCTACGTGCCAGAGGACGACTTTCTTCGTATATAAACTGTAGAATGCGCTATCTGTGTGTCTGTGCTAATACCTGTGTATACCTCTAGCAATATAGCTCTCTTTCTCATTCTCGCAAAACTCTCTTTCCCTCCCAAAGGCCTATCATTTAGAATTCATTATTGTGCTTTCTGCCTATTGTTTATCGCACGTACCGCCGAGCTTTATGATTTGCCGTAACTCGACGCAAGATATTAACGACGTGGAACTTGTTTTAATTCCGAAAATGCCTTCGGAATACGTTTTCGCAACTCGAGACCGATTCCAGTAATCCCCTGCTGCGTCATTAACATGCTCGTTTATTTCTTCTCTCTTAATAATAACGACTGTTATTATTATCCGAAAAGAGGATGTACGCGTATACTCCTACGTTAAATCCACTCAAGAGACGAAATTTTTCCTAGAGGGAGGCAGGTTATTCCGTGTACGCACATTTCAAAGAATTTCCAAGTAGGCTCTCGAAAAGGTACGGAACTTAATCTCAACGGCGCTCGACCGATAACTCCTCAACGATGGCCATTGGAAAATCCTTAGAAAAACAAAACGTCCGGAGTCGGTCGTTAAAGAACGATGAAGAGTATAATTCTCGGGTCTCGCAAAAAATCGAGCCAACAATTCATCACGTAATACAGCAAAGAATAAAAAAAGATAGTATATAAAAAGAGAGGGAGAGCAATGATAGAGCGAACGTATGGGACGCGTAGGCTCTCCGGAAACGAGAAGAGCTAGACGAGAGAGCCGATCTCGCATGTGTGTATACGCACGCCGGGGCGGTATTCGGTGAACGCGGCGGCGGCGATCGGCGCGCAGCTGCTCTCACCGCGGCCAAGAGGAGACCCGCCGGACCACTCCGCATCAGGCACACACTCGTCTGTCTCTCCGACTGCTCCTTCTTCTCTTCCTACTCCTCTTCGCGTCGCTTCTTCTTCTTCCTCGTCGTTTTTTTTTTCTCGGTCGCGCCCGTTGTACACCGGGACTCTCTCACACGCGGTCAGCGATCGGTACTTCTCGAGAAAGCCCTGAATTTTCCACTTCTCCATCCTCCGGGGCGCGATTCTTATCCCTCTCGATTATACTGCGAAATATATCGGCTCTGTTAACTATATCCTCTTAACGGGAGGACGCGCGCTCGTTTGCGCTCGTCCCGCGCGCGTATCCTCAGATTCCTGAGATAACCGGCGCGTAACGAGGGCCCGAATTCCAGATTAGTCGCGTCATTCGTGAATCGCCCGTGAGTGGGGCGGGGGGGGGGAATACACTTCTGTATCGGTATGTATAGAGAGACAGGCTTGCTCGTACAGCGCGAAATTCGCTTTTCCGGAGCCTCGTACGTATACCGGCGAGCGCGCGCACTTTCACTCGGCGTTACATGAGTGTGTACGCGCGCGGAGAGACCGGTATCACAGAGCGGCTCCCGCGCACGTCTCTGCAATTTAGCGCGCGGCCCGTGAAAATTCAGCGGTGTATATAAGTCTGCCGCTTGTTGTGGTATACACACGGCTTTGCTTCGGCTCCCCCTCGCCGCCCCCTCGATATATGTAAGTGGGCTGAGCGAGGCACAGTTATTTCGGCCACGGCTTTGCATGCGGCTGCTCTCTCGTTCGCTTTTCTCTCGGCATCGGGCTTTATATATACCGTTCAATGCTCTCTCGGGATCGTTCGCCAGCATGTATCGGCGCGCACGTACGAACGCGTTCATGCCCATTTCGATAATGAGGCATTTCGCGCAAAACGGCTCTTTGCCGCTGGCGGTATACTCGCCCGGCGCATGCCACGGGTTACCGGGTTATATACCGGCCGGGGCGCTCTCCCCCACATGCACACACCGACAGCTCCTCTTTGACTTTTTTCATACCGAAAGAGATAAAAGCGCGCACGGCCGCTTGGTTATATGCTAACGCGGAAATTGCGGAGAAATGACGAGTGCCCGCGGTTTTTGCTCTTCATTCAATTTGCTGCGAGGGAGAGAGCGATGGGCAAAACAGTTACGTTTGCGTTTGAGCTATGACTATGCTGGTGCATTAAAAAAGCCCCAGAGTTCGACGTTTTTTTTTCATTCAGCACTTGTCAGCGCTAGGGCGCCTTTAACCGATCAGGAGACGAGATAAAAATCGGCAAGTCGCTGGTTAACAAGTAGTTAATTACTTTGGCGCCGGGACATGCGACGACACAGACACCGAGAAGCCGGATAAATGCGGTCTAATAACTTTCCGATGTGCCGAGGCTCTCTCCCGCAAGCGCAAGCACAACGCTCGTCAGTTGCAATATTGCAAACGAACGGATGATGTATGTAGCTGCGAGCACACACGAGCTTGCTAATAAATGCGCCGTTTCTCTCTCTCTTGAAATTAACAGGCCCCGTTGTTCCGAGTCTCGAGACGTGGCTGTGTATCGTAAACGACTCTCTCGTTGAAGTAATCATTTTTTTCCCTCCTGATGAATTTAGCTCGATAGCAAGTGGAAGAGAAAGAGAGAGAGAGAGAGAGAGAGATACGTGTGGAAGGAGAGAACGAGTTAAATAATCCAGACGGACGCGCGGCGTGTCTTGAATTACTGCCCGACGTTGCGGCTCTACACTGCTGACGAAGTCGCCGCGTCTCCCCTCCGGATTTTAAGCTCCTTCTCTCTTGGTCTGCAGGAACTCAAATATAAATTACTCCATTTTAAGTAAAAGTCCAGCCTTAGCGAGACGATAATTTAATATGCGGGAGGAATGTGTGCCAGCCCCCTCCTTCGCTTCTCCTCTTCCTCGTCGACCGACCATGACAATGCTGGAATTTTGAGCGTTTGGAATAAAACCTTCCGATAACGATGTTGTTTTGTTTCCTTTTTTTTCTTTTATCAATAGATAATAATTGTAAGCCAATTTAAACTTTCGATCTGGGTGGGATTAATTTTTATTTCGAATAAGCGTCTATCGATACTCCGGGCAATATGACAGATTAAATTAAAGATTATCGAGCTAACGTACGAGCCCGCAGCGATACGGAATTCAATAAATACGATTTTGAAAGCAAAGTTTAATGCGATACCGTATCGAGGCACTTCTGCCTCGAGTGCGTGGGGATTTAACGTCTAAAATTAATAGCCGAACGGAGAAGGAGAAACAGACTTGGAGAGAGAGAGAGAGTGTGGGAAGAGGCGGAGGGCTAGGAGCCGAGCGATAATAACAAAGCATACATTAACGTATTTTATAATGCCAATAAAGAAATTCTCGTTTATTGATGAGACACACGCGCGCGCGCGCATAAAAGCGAGGAACGCGCACCGCGCGCCTGCGCTAATGTATACGCGTTGCCAATATAGCTATATACACGCCGGCGAAAGAGAGGGCAGGAGAGTTTAGCGCAATATTTGCATAGCTAATCCGTTCTCGGTCGTCCATAAACTTGCGCGGAGGGGAGGTATCCCGTACAAAGCCGATAATACGGGTAAAGCGCGCGTAGAGAGAGAGAGAGAGAGAGAGAGACGTGATCTGCCGTGCGCGGTGTCGGATGATCGTGGGCAAATGCCGATAGCACGCGTCAGCGAGTCGCACAAATATACACACAGGAGACAGGGATATAAGAGCGAGAGAAAAAAAACGGCAGAGAAAAAAAGAGAACGAGGTAGTGCGAGCCGTGAGAAAGAAACGAGCGTATAGAGAGGCTATAAGCGAGCTCGAGAGTTGGCGCGTAGCGTATAGTCGCGGATATTTCGCTTTTTTTTTCTGTGCCGATTTGAATCCCTTCAAGACACAACGCGCGGTTCGAGCGCGCTGTAGAAGAGACACACTGGGTCGTCGGCGCTTGCCCCTTTCTTCGCGAAAATCCCCGGCTCCGGGTTGAACTCTTAGAAAAGACCGTCCCAGGGCCGTCGCCGTCGCATCCGGCGCGCGTATCTATATATACGTGTACACATCGCTTGTGCGGTTTCTCCGGCCACGTGCTGTGTGTGCTCTCTGCTATGTGTGTGGCGAGGGGCTCTCTTTCTTTCGACGCTTACACTAACTCTGCTACTGCTGTTTGAATCCGCAGCGAAAGAGGGGTTGCCGCTTACCGGCTGTATATTTTTGCTCGCACGAATTTATCGCGAACTGCTGCTACTGCATTTTCCGCGACATCTGCGCAAACTCCCCCCCTTGACACCGCGATATTGAGTCTACGCCGCTGCTTTTCTGCGCGCGAGATTTGTCACTGTCCCGTACATGGGATTCAGGGGGTGGGTGTGACGCGGGGAAGATGGAGATCGTATAAAAGCGGATGCGCGAGAGGATCTATACAGAAGACAAAGGAATATTTGCCGATAAATCTGGCCGAGGGAACCTAAATCATTCGATCGAGATTTTATTTACCGATGAGAATGAGAGAGAGAGCTGGCGTGTGTTATTGTTCTGCCGCGGCGATATAACTGCGGCTTTATGGCACCCTCGCGAGAACGAGAGAGGCTTAGCGGTTCGATTTTGTGATTTCAGCTGTTGGATTATGTAGCGATAAAAGGCGAAAAAAAGGTGTGCGTGCGAGTAGGGAGCGGCAGATTGGATTTCCGAAAGATTGCCCGAACAATCGCACTCTCCCTCTCTTTCCAGTCTGACGTTAATTGATAAGAATTTCGTGGGCTCTTATCTCTCGACGAGAGCCGTATATACCATAAAAGGTCTTTAACGCTGACAGGTCGGCAACGCTGCCGGGCGGATGCGTCAAACGTTTGTCACACGCCAATACAGAACTTTGGATTTCACCGACGAGTCATACGGGTTGACATTCGTGATTAGGCCACCAGTCGTTTTTTTATTTATCATCAATACTTATTGACGAAAAATGTAGCGCACCTTCTTCTTCTTTTTTTAAAAAAGCGAGTCTTTCTGGCATAAGCGTCATCATTCGCAAGAATAATAAGTCTCTCTCGTTGGCGCGCAGCGACTTTTTAAAGCCGCGCAAGTGCATACTGTCAACAGATGTGCCAGAACATATAGAAGCGTAGGGGGGTAACCGGAGATGCGGATTTTTTTTCCTCTCACTTAGAGCTCACCGGGTAAAGAGAGAAACAAAAAGAGGAAGACGAGAGTCGCGGGTGCGGGAGAAGAAAGGCTTGGGGCACGTCGTTAACAGTTTCCACTTGTTAAAGAGACGCGCCGAGGCGTTTTTACACACTGTCATTTCGCATTAGTCCAAGGCTGCGCGTCGAGAGAGAGAGAGCAGCCGCACATTTTTCACATGTGTCAAAATTACGATTTCAAGGCCGCGCGAACGACGCGCTCTCTCGCTGGAAACTCGGCGACAAGAGAGCATTGCATCTTTCGATCCTCACATTTTCCCTCTGTAGGATCTCAATTGTCGAATTATACGGTCATTTGAATTTTCCAGAGTCAGTCACGTCCTATCCGTCAATTCGTTTTGAAAGCCCACATAGTCGGAGCCGTGACAAACGGTATACAGCGAGAGAGAGAGAGAGACACAGGCTCTCCCGTATACACACACACACTTATACAATCCTCGTCCCAGATTCAGGCTTTGAAAAATCCGAAAGCCAGGGGAGAAGCGCACAAAAGCCAGAGGAGCGAGAAAACGCTCTCCTACGCTCTCGTCGTTCCACATAGAATCCGTTCTGTTGTAGAATCGTAAAAATCTCAGCCGTATATCCTCGGAAATTGCGCTTAGCTTAAAAAGAGAGAGAGAGAGAGAGAGAGAGAGAGAGAGAGAAAAGAGAAAAAAAAACAAGTTTATGAGCAGGCTAGTGTACAGGTGTGTGTGTGTGTGTGTGTACGTGTGTGCCTGGTTGCTTCTTAGAAAGTCTTTCTCCGCCGATAGCAAAGGAGAGGAAGAGAACGCATCGCGAGGATAGAGCGGAGTTTCTTCAATTAGCCAACCAGCGGCATTGCTCTCTCGCGCGCGCGGCATTAGAGAAAGAGAAAAAAACGTCGTTGCTTCTTCCTCTTGCGCAGCTCGCGGTTTTAGCCTGTATACGTGTATGTGCGCGTACACGCTCGGTAAAGGTGGGCCGATAATATGTGTGAGCGTGCGGAGATAGAGAGATAGAGGGAGAGAGAGAGATATCGCTGTCGGCACACCTTGAGCGCGATAAGCGAGTTATTAGTAGGCTTTGGCTAAAGAAGCGAATGAGTCGCGCGTCAGTGCCACCGTGCCAGCCGGGGGCCACCGAGACAACCAGCTGCTGCTGTACACTCTACCTCGGAGCCGTATCGGGCCTACGGGCCCCGTGGAAAGCGCCAAAGGGGAAAACGACATGGACTCGTCAGCGAGGGAACGCGCTTTTTACCTGCGCGGTGAGCATCAGCGAGAGAGTTGGAAAGTCTCCGTGTCACCGCGGCGGCTCGGATGTGACCGTGTGTCTGTGTGTGCGCGCGTTGGCTGACGCGTGGATGGAAATCGAGAGACGTTGGACTGCTGACGGATTATTCGTTGATAAGATGATTAAGTGGGTTAGCGGGACGGGGGTTCAAAGTGCCATCTCGTGATTAGCGACTCTCGATCGTTCTTTTTTTTTTTTTATTCAACGTGGACCGTGAGATTTTTAGTTTCTTTCTTTTTGATTGTCCTTGTGTGTAAGCGTATACGTGTACGCGACGAGTGTGTGCTTAAGATAGTGGGTTTTTTTTGTTCGTTTTAATGTCCTATTGAGATTCTACAGTGAGGGCTTTATTGGTTACGTAAAGCCGATGATTTGATTCGTAAATGACGCATCGTGAGTATACGCGCGTCTGTGTGTGCGAGAGTGCGCGAAGAGCAGAATAATAATGGCCATACAGGCGAGTAAGAAGACTAGTTGTGCTAAAACAATTTCTTGGTATTTCAAAATTACATTGTTTCTTAAATAGCGCGCTCCTCTTATCGGCTCGTTAAAAGTGATGTCATCGCGCCAAATGTTATGAAACATTATGTCAGAGACTGGAACACCTATTACACGTGCGCGCAACGACTTCCGATGAGTGTTCCGCCACGGGAAAATATTTGCATCCAGCCCCCCTCGTAAGATGCACATGCGTCTCCTATAGGCATCTCTCTCTTTTTCTCGCCAGCATCGGCGCCATAAGCGCTATAATTATTCGCGGCATCTTATTATAAAAGAGAAGCCAGCGGATAATTTGCCTCAATTTATAAAATTCATGCGTTATTAATGCAAACTTTAAGCGGCATCCTCTTTAAACGCTCATGACGATTGAATAATTATCCCGGTTAATGTAAACCAGCAGAGCACGCGTGCGAGCGTGTACATAAAAATTTATCTCAATTAATTCGGAGGCGTTTCTTTTTTCTCTCTCTCTCTCTCCCTCTCTCGATCGAGTCTCTTTGACACTGACGATCGACATCTTTGACTCGGTCCAATTATTCAGCCGAGCAGCGTGTCAGGTCGTGTATAAAGAGAGAGAGAGAAAAAAAAGATGTCGTGTAGAGATAGGGAGAAAGGTTGTAACATTTGTTCGCTAGTTTTTCCGGCGATACACACGCTCCGACTTAATCTCGCAAGCGCAGAGAGTCTCGAGAGCTGCGCAATCCTACAAGCAATTATCCCGTCTTGTAAAACGCGACAGCACAACAGAGAGAGACGAAAGTCGAAAATCTCGGGGCAATCGGCAAAAGGCGCCGGTGTAAAAGCCAGGCGGAAAAAGAGAGAGGGACGTATAGTCGTCGTCGGAGATCGTAGGCTGCACGCACTTCGCTCCCGATAATGGGCGCTCGTTGGAGCGTGTCGCGCGGGCCCGCCGCGCACGGCATTAGCATTTCTGCAGCACGCGCGCTGCACCTGAGCGCCGCGAGGGCAGTGGCACCGTCAGAGAGAGAGAGAACAGCGCGCGCAGGGGGGGAAACTCGCGGAATGCATTTAATGCGCCGGGCTCTCTCTCTCTCTCTCTCGTGTACCGGGCGCGGCTAACGAGGGCCCCACGTAACGCGATTTCGCCGGGCGACCGGGGTATAGGGAATCCTCCTTCTGCCCTCTTGCTCCTCGTTAAACTCGCCTATCCCACCTTTCTCTCTCTTTTACCCAGACACAGAGGCTCTTTCTTTCTCTCCTTTCCCCTTTAGCCTTGCGTCGCCGCGCGGCTTTTCCATTATTTCGCGTTGGCGCGCGAGTTACGCAAGCCGCTTCCCCTATCGCGTTTCTCTCCTTTCCCGTATGTACGCGCGCGTATACACGCTGCTGCGCGTTTTCACCTCTGCCTCTACCTATATACGTAGGCCTGCGTAAAGGCGGCAGGGCAAAAAGTGCTCATTGTTTTCGGGGCTCACGTCTTTTCGCACGCGCGCACGGTAAGCTATCGCAGCTGCCGCGTGGAAATTTGCATGGCAGCGAAGGAAAGTGCCGGCGAGAGAGTTGGCAAGGATATACCTGCCCCCTTACTCTCCGCGTGTATATACACTTTCGGTCGCATTGTTATTCAGATCGGCCGTGTCATCGCGAGAGTGTAGCTTTCCTTTTGCCTCGAATTACAGTGCTTGATCGTTGCCGGAAATGATGTATCAATTCGAAAACGAGTTACCCTCCCCCCCCTTCCTGCTTCTTTGACTTTTCACTTTGAACGAGAGCCAGGAGGAGATTGCTGCACCTGCGCGACTTGTAAAATTTCATAAACGCAGAGCTTTTGAAACCGTAAAATTTGAGCGGGCCCATTACGCGAATGCCAGAGAGCCGGAGAGGTATACCATCGTTGTAATTAACGAGGTGATAATTTTCAAAAGACACGAAAGAAAATCTAGGCGAGGCTAATTGGCCAAGAGAGAGAGAGAGAGAGAGAAAGAGCGTTTGCGAGCCGTATACTCTCCCAACGACGACGTTCGCCGCGGGATTGACATGCTCCGATAATACGGCTATGGCTAATCGCGCGTACAGTTAAGCGAGAGAGTCCCTCCCATTACGACGTTATTGTTCCAAGAACGATTTTTCACTGTATACGATCCGCCAAGGATATAATAGCTCGCCTGCGCAGAAAAACACCGGGCTCGCGCGTTTATACTTTATATAGCCCGAGAGACCGATTTAACGGCTATGTGCAGTTTACCCTCCCCGCTCTTTCTCTCTTCTAGTTCTAGAGAGGCGAAAATGTACGTCGCGGTAATATCGAGTCGCGTCGTGTATCGAGGGCGTAGGCATTACCAGCGCAAGCGGGACAATGAGGGAGAGTCCCAGGTGAAGAGAGCTGTACACATAGGCGTGGCAGGCTCGCCGGATGATGACCGGCACATTTCGGATGACGGACACTGTTATATACACGCATATCCGGGGCGAGATAGAGAGGGGGCAATGAGTGCGCACGATAAAAGCGTAGCTGGTTAATTTCTCGGTGAGCCGTCGAGCGGGATGGATACGTATGCGCGCATATTCGCGAGCCGAGAGTGTCAGGCGAGAATGTCAAGGTCTTGAAATTACACTCGGGGCTTTGGGGCTTCCGTTTCTTTCTCGCTCTCTCCCGGGAAACGAGAGAAACGTCGAGGCTCAGGTGTCTCGTTACCGTATTAATATAGAGAGATGCGTAAGCCATCGTGCAGTGGTGTTAGCAGTGGTCTGTGTGTGTGTGTGTGTGAGGTGGGGTAGGGGGCAAGAGAGAGGGAGAAAAGTTGATTATAACGAGTTGGACGTGGGTCGTTTGATTGCAGGGCTTTCACAGTATGAGCCCGGCGCTGGGCCAACCGCCGAAGCCCGCTACAGGTCAGCCCAGCTGTTCAAGGAGTACGAGCAACCGGCCGGCTATTACCAAGAGCCGAGCTGCGCTTACAATCCAGCGTCGGCAGCAGCGTCGAGACTGCTCGACAGACAGAGAAGCGCGTCCCAGATACAGAGGAGAATGACGCAGAGGGAGGATGCGCTCAAGTTTGAGCAGAGCCGTATCAAGTCCCTGCAAGAAGAGCGGCTCAACATACAGAAAAAGACCTTCACCAAATGGATCAACTCGTTCCTACTCAAGGCAAGTACAGATACGCATACTCTCTTTCTCTGTACACGCGCGCGCTACCGCTCTCTATGCGTATAGTCTTCTTGCACGCGCGCGCTCAACCGCTCAAGCGCGCGCCTCTGCCTACTCCACCTCCTCCTCCTACTTCTTCTTTTCCTAACGGCTCTTCGCCCGCCAAGTTCGTCGACATTCGTTCGACAAATCGACGCGCTCTCCAATACCTTCTCTCCCCCCCCTCTCGCTTCCCGTAGTAGCTACTCCACCTCTCGATCCTCCCTCCCCCTCACCCGCGCTCCTGCTCCTACGATATATACGTGTTTCCGTGATCTTTAGGCTTTTCCTCACTTTTTTTTCCTCTCGTGTTTTTCCAGCTCCTTCGCTTCTTCTCTCTTTTATTTATTTTTTTTTCTCACGTAATTGCCGCCGCCACATAATTGGGATATTCGTTTCGGAGCAACTTATTTTAACCGGCTTTTTAAATTTCTTCCCTATGCCCAACACACACATCAATAAGACGTTATTTTTCTGCGCTTTCGATTACGATCGGTTAAGGCCGACCCGAGGAATTTGTAAATCAATTGGAATTCTAAATATTTGATTAATGATTCACGTTTTTATTTGTCGCGCGCACGCGGCACCGCAAACGCGCGCGCGAATGTCGGCTATATGTGGATCTTTTTTTTTTCATATTAAAACGCGTGTATGGGGCTTGTCCGTGTGTATACGTATACATAAAGGCAAAAGTGAGTCTCGAAAAAAAGTAATCGATCGAATTATTCATGAATATGCGAAATATCCTTGAGCGAGAGAGCCAAGCGATTTCTCGGTATGGCTATATACGTATACAAGTCAATATACTTTTTAATTAAGCCTAACCAATAGAGCCCGGCTTGCGCAACAGGCCGTCGACACACCGGTATACCGGTATAGATATACATACATACCACAGCGAGAGACGCGTTCGAGATCTAGACTAACACCCAAAATTTCCATGAGTCAGAGAGATCGGCTGCCCCTTATGTGTCGGCTTGCCGTTTTATAATCGAGTTATCGGCTCTCTCGATTCGATCTTTTTTTCTTCATCATCTTCATCTTCTGTCTTTATTCTCTCTCTCTCACGGCTCGCGCGCCTCTCCTGAAAATAACAATGCTCTCTCAGTGTTTGCTCACCGAGATGTATTCTATGGATTTCTCTTGTCTATGCACAGGCGCGGATAGAGGTGAAGGACCTGTTCTTCGACCTCGCCGACGGGAAGAACCTGCTGAAGCTGCTGGAGATCATCTCGGGCGAGCGGTTAGCCAGGCCCAACAATGGCCGGATGCGCGTCCACAAAATCGAGAATGTCAACAAATCTCTGGCATTCCTCCATACCAAGGTAAGCATCGGCTCCACCTCCCTCCTTATTCTCGATGACGTATTGCGCTGCAAGTGCCTCTGGCCCTGAAATCGGTATGGCTGCGCTTCTTCAATACGTCGCTGCTGTTGATCACATTCTTCTTGCGATTCCTCCGTTCCGAGAAGTGTCTCCGTTATCGGCCACGTTTATCGGGCTAAACAAATAAGGGCGTGATAATTATTGTTAAGCCTTTTCACGTGTGTAACGCTGGAGACCATCGTCGTATTCGTTAAAGTTTGAATATCAGACTTTTTTTGTTTCTTTTTTACATAAAGCGGAAAAAGGGGCACGCAATAAATGTGAATTGCAGAATACCGGACTCGCGCCTATATTGATAAAAGCTCGTAAGCTCTGGTCGTGCATATGTATATATATAGATGTATACATATTTCAATCGGCGTTGATAGCACTTATCTTTCTTTAGCTTTGTAAAACGCTCTCGACACGCCGGGGCTGGTGACATCACTGCGCAATCGTGACAAACGCCAGGCGTATATAATTTCAGGCGGATTCTCACACGCGGAGATTCCACGAGCGATGTACATTTGCAGCTGCGCGCCTCTTCCTCTCTTATTTTTTTCTTCTTCTTTTTCACACCGATAAGTGTAATGTTAGCGCGAAAATAACATTCGACTCGATAGAGTCCCCGAGCGATGCGAAAACAGTCGACCATAGGGGAGAACACGTATTGGACGCGTTGAATAAAAGAAGCAGAGCCGGTGGGTATATATAGCGAAGTGGTGTTCGCCATAAATTTAACATCGAGACTCGAATTTTATTTTCTAGCAAAAAAGGAGAGAGGAGGGGGGGGGCGGCGTCTCGCGTTGAGAAAAGAAGCGAAGAAAATAGCCGATCAGTATGCGGATTCTATGCTTCGCAACTTCCGCGAAATGCCTAGCGCGTACTCACGCACGCGTATACGTACATATATACATATTCACGTGTGTTGGGGCGGGGGAGATTCGAACGGTACAAGCCGTGCAGGCGTTGCTGTACAGTCGTGCTTAAAAATAATGCTTGCATCAGTACAAATCGTCAGCAGAGCGAGAGAGAGAGAGAGAGAGAGAGAGAGAGAGAGCCTGCTGGCGAATGATGAATCTACGATTCTGCCAATTAATTCGCTAAAAAGCACAGGCGTGTATATAATCGAGCGCTCTCCAATGAAGACGAGGAGGAGGACGATGATAAATGCCGAAATGTTAACGAATATCGCGAGGATAGCCGTTTAATATGAGCTGTCCGTTGGATTATATGTGGGACGAGCGCGCGCGCAAAAGGCTATTACGTCTAATTAGAATTCCTGTTTTTGCTCTTGAACAAACGGTAACGCCGCGATCATTTGCATATCGAAATTCAGCGCATTCCTCTCTATAACAGCGAGCGAGAGAGAGCCTGTACAATTAAAGCGGGATGATTCGCAAATGTACAAACTAAATCTCTCTCGGTATATCCGAATATCTCACGAGCCTGTACAGGGGTCTCAGTTTTGCATTTAAACTGCTTGCAATCTTGTTTTATCGCTCGCTCGAGAGAGACGCTTCGGCGAAAACGACGAGCGGCCTTGAGCCTCGATCAACAACTAATTCGACGTTTTTTTTTTCCTTTCCTTCTTTTCATGGCGAAGGTCCGATTGGAGAGTATTGGCGCTGAGGACATCGTCGATGGCAATCCACGGCTTATACTCGGCCTCATATGGACGATAATCCTGCGCTTCCAGATCCAGGAGATCGAGATCGACGTCGACGAGGAGAACGAGAGCAGCGAGAAAAAATCGGCCAAGGACGCGCTGCTGCTCTGGTGTCAACGAAAAACTAACGGCTATCCCGGCGTCAACATACAAGATTTCACGGGTATATACAACGATTCATTTGATTATCTCTTTTATTTTCCTTCTTCTCTACCTCTTTCATTATTCTTATCGTTTAATAGCATATTTACCGAAGACTGCGGCAACTATATCTATAGAGGAATGTTTCAGTCGAGGCCTTATCTACGTGCTTTCTCGCTTTTTGTGTTTTCACTAATACAGCGGACGGCCTAATCGATTTGCTCGTTTTTTTTTTAAATGTGTCGAGAGCCAAGGTCTGCTTAGATTAATTTTAAACTCGTTGTTTTCAACGCACTAGCCTGCTGTGTCAGGCTTGTATTCGGAATATTGTTTATCGATTGCCTGGTAAATCGCCAACGTCAATAGATTAATAAAGAAGAATGAATTTTAATTTTTTTTCTAACGATAAAAGACGGTTATTGTGTCTTGCTTGTTGTGCAGTCGAACGCAACAGCCGGACATGAATTATGATTTGACGCACATATGGCAATTAAACACTTTGTCACCTGTTTAAGAACAATCGACCGGGCAAACTCTTCTTCTTCTTTTATCTTACATATCTTTTTACCTAAACACCATTATGCAACTAGATAACGACGCTCGCAATTATTTTCTTTTCAACTGGCAATTATTGTACAACGTGTCTCCTATATCATTAGACCATCATCTCTTATTAAGCGCCTACGTGTCTTTAATTGTGCAAAAAAAAAGAGATAATTGAACGAAGAATTAAACAAGCAATTGAACTCTATAGGATCATGGCGAAGCGGCTTGGGATTCAACGCGCTCATCCACGCGCATCGACCAGATTTGGTGAACTGGTCAGATCTGCAGCAAGGCCGGCACATCGACAATCTCAACTATGCCTTCGATGTGGCCAACTCGGAACTCGGTATACCGCGGCTGCTCGACGCCGAGGACGTCGACACGGCCCGGCCCGACGAGAAGTCCATTATGACGTACGTCGCCTCTTATTACCACACCTTCGCCCGGATGAAAAACGAAATCAAGAGTGGCAAGCGTATAGCAAACGTGAGTATCTTTATACATGTATTGAGAGCGAGTTTGGTCGTAATTGCTAGACAGACTTTTTTGACCTATAATCAATTGAATCGACAGATCGTGGGCCAGATGATGGACGCGGACAAGATGAAGGTTCACTACAGCAAACTGACGAGCGATTTGCTTGAATGGATAAAGTCGAAGACACTGGAGTTGGAGGACCGGAACTTTCCAAACTCGCTGGAGGGCATCCAGCGGGAACTGCTGGCGTTCAAGCAGTACAGGACGATCGAGAAGCCGCCAAAGTACAAGGAGCGCTCGGAAATCGAGGCGCTGTACTTTCACATAAACACGCGTTTAAAGTCGTTGAACCAGCCGGCCTTCGTACCGCAGGAGGGTCAGCTCGTAAACGACATCGAGCGCCGCTGGATCGAGCTCGAGCGAGCGGAACACAGGCGCGAGGTTGCGCTCCGGGGTGAACTCCTGCGCCAGGAGAGGCTCGAGCAGCTCAACTATAAGTTCGAGCGGAAGAGCGTGCTGCGCGAGGGCTACCTCAAGGAGATGATCCAGGTGCTCTCGGACCCGCGCTATGGCAGCAACCTCGCCCAGGTCGACGCGACCGTGAAGAAGCACGAGGCCATAAGCGCCGACATACTCGCGCGCGAGGAGCGCTTCCACGACCTCACCAACATGTCCGAGGAGCTCGTGCGCGAGAACTACCACGGCCTCGAGCGGGTGCGCACGCGGGAGCAGCAGGTGCTCCAGCGCTGGCGGGAACTCCTCGGCCTTCTGGATCGACACAAGGCCAATCTCTCGGCGCTCTGTGCGCTTATGAGCCTCATGCGCGAAATTGAGACGACTCTAGCAACCGTGCAAGAGTTGCAGCTAAGCTTCCAGAGTACCGAGGTCGGCCCACATTTACTCGGTGTTGAGGATCTCCTTCAGAGGCACAGTCTTCAGGAGCTTCAGGTCACGGCACTTGGTGAGAGTCAACGCAGGCTTGTAAGACAAGCGGCTCAGGTGCAAACGCAGGTTGCGACCCAGGCTCAGCAAGCACAGACGCCTCAGGGCGCGCCTGTTATTTGCAAGGAAGCCGCGTTACTTGAGACCAAGCTTGAACAACTTAATAAGGCCTATGGTCAACTAGGTAAGTTTACAAGTTACTTTATACAATTTTCCAGTGGTATATCACAATTTCTTATTTTGTTCTTTTTTTCTAACCAGGCGAATACAGTAAAGAGCGTAAAGCAAGGCTGGAGGATGCGCGAAACTTCTTCCAATTTCTGCAGGATCACGAAGATGAGGAATCTTGGCTGGTGGATCGACAGCGAATCTGTCGAGCGGGCATATCAGCTAAAGATTTAAGAGCTCTCATATCCTTGCAGCAAAAGCACAAAGCTTTGGAAGATGAAGCAAAAACACGTAAACCTAAATCGGAACAGTTATGCCAAGCAGGTAGAAGGCTCGTTCAAGAACAGCACCCATCGGCCCCGGAGATTGAAAACAGACTCGAGTCACTGCAAGAACATTGGAGAGTTCTTGAGGAGCTACTGGCACTGAGGAAAAAGCAATTAGAGGAGGCTGGAGAGGCATTGCAATTCGGTGCGGATGCAAACGAAGCAGACTCATGGATGAAGGAAAAAATGGCTCTCGTGGCCTCTGAAGATTACGGAGTTGATGAACCCTCAGCACAGGCTCTTTTGCAACGCCACAAGGATCTTGAGGGTGAGCTCAACGCCTACCAAGGTGATCTACAATCGCTAAACGCTCAGGCAGAACGTTTACAGCGAGCTGGAGTATCAGCCTTACATTTAGATCAAGCTCAAGCTGGCGAAAACGAGCAGGCTGAGCCCTTAGCAGAGCTCGAGCAAGATGAGTGGACACAGGAGGTGCGACTTGTACCTCAAGATGAATGGGTCGAGGAGGTAATCGAACGTACCGAGCCACGGATCGTTCTTGAGGACAGGCTTGTACCGCAAGTCCGCAGTTTGTATCCGTTTAGCGGACAAGGCATGGCCATGGGTAAAGGAGAAATAATGCTGTTATTGAATAAAACAAATCCCGACTGGTGGAGCGTTCGTAAAGCCGATGGCACGGATGGCTTTGTACCAGCGACCTACGTACGTGAAATCGAGCCGAAAGTGATCCAAGTGCAAGTGCGTAAACTAGAACGCGTTCAATCAAAGCAGCGCGTAAAGAAGACGCGCATGGTGAGAAAGGTCGTACCAGTGCGGCGCACGAAGTCAATCCGCTCGGCTGTAAAACCGGCACACCGCAAGCCTACTCCCAGTGATGCCGAGAGTCTCGAAAAGCGCATGAAAAAGATCAACGAAACTTACGCCCAGTTGCAGGAGCTTGCAAAACGTCGGCATGCTCTGCTTGAGGACGCCATACGCCTTTACGGCTTTTACCGTGAATGTGACGATTTTGAGAAGTGGATCAAAGACCGAGAGAAGATGTTAAAGACCGACGATTCACGAGATAACGTCGAGACGGCCAAACGCAAGTACGAGAAGTTCCTCACCGATCTCTCGGCCTCGGGCAAACGTGTGGAGGCGATAGATATGGCTGTCAACGACTTTGTCAAGCAAGGTCACAGCCAGCTGGACAAGGTACGGGCTAGGCAGAGGCATATACATCAACTCTGGGATCATCTTAACTGGCTTAAGACACAGAAAGAGAAGAGTATTGAGGGCGCCTCGAGCGTCGAACTCTTTAACCGAACGTGCGATGAGGCGCACGACTGGATGCTCGAGAAAATCACGCAGCTCGATACTGCCGAAATCGGTCCTGATCTTAAAACTGTACAGGCCTTACAGAGAAGGCATCAGCATCTCGAACGAGAACTTGCCCCGGTTGAAGAAAAAGTAAGACTATTAATGCTTTTAATTTATTTTTAACTACTGTTATTAACCAAAATATCTTATTTATTTCTTTACTGTTTTAAATAGGTTCGAAAAGTTAATTTATTAGCTAACAGTGTCAAAAATACGTATCCCAATGAATTGAATAACGTTAATGCAAGGCAAAATGAAATTCGCGACTTGTGGAATAAAGTTCAAAACAAAGCAATAGAACGTCGATCTAGACTCGAGGATGCGGTAGGTCAGCAGATATTTATGAACAGCTCTAAAAACTTAATCAACTGGGCCACGGAAACGCACGAGACAATGAAGGTGGAAGAACCAGTTAGAGATATTGCGACTGCTGAACGGCTTAAAAAACAACACGTCGAGCTTGGAGATGAAATTAAAACAAAAGAGGACGAGTAAGGACCGCTAAATTATTTTTCATTTCCTCAAACACTTTACGCATCTTTATTTATCCAAAATTTTTTACTTACATCAGGTTTCGAGAAGTTGAAGCTCTTGGTAGTCAATTGTTACTAAGAAATCCATCGCTGAATGAAGTGAAAGAGCGCCACGATAAACTTCATGGATTGTATGATTCTGTTGCAACAACTTGGGTGGGCAAGCAGGCCTGGCTGGAGCAATGTCTCGAACTTCAGCAATTCAATCGAGAAGCCGATCAGATTGATGCTACAACAAGCTCACATGCAACTTTCTTAGAGTTTGGTGATTTAGGAGAATCACTTGACGACGTTGAAGCTTTATTAAAGCAGCATGATAAATTCGAAAACACTCTTCTTGCACAGGACGATCGGTTAAAGGTCTTCAGCGATGTTGCTGACAAACTCATTGCTCAGAATCATTATGACAAAAATAAGTAAGAAATTTATTTTGTATTAATAAAAAAAATATCGGAAAAATAAAATAACTCGATGTTATGTATTTTCAGTATCAATGAAAAACGAAATCAAGTACTCGTACGTAGGGCAGCTGTAAAGGAAGCAGCCCAACGTCGTCGAGCTGCTCTCAAGGCATCTGAATATTACCAACAGTTTTCGGCAGAAGTAGATGACTTGAAAGACTGGCTGAGTGATAAAATGAAGACTGCTTCAGACGAAACTTACCGAGATTTAAATAATCTGGAACGAAAACTTCAAAAGCATGAAGCTTTTGAGCGTGAACTCAGAGCAAACGAGGGTCAACTTAGAGCTGTTAACAAAGCTGGAAAGGCTCTGATTTCTGAAGAGAATTATAGGTATGTTTAATTTTTATCTTGAATATTATTATAAATTTCTGTAGAATTTTCTATTTATGAAATCCAAAACTTTATTGTAGATCGGAAGATGTTGGAAAAATTTTGAAAGATTTGAATGAACAATGGGATCAACTGGTCGTTCGATCATTAGAAAAAGGAAGAAGATTGCGGCAAGCAGCAGCGCAACACGGTTATAACCGTATTATAGAAGATGCTCGTCTTGATCTAGAAGAAATTGATAATTCCTTGGCGAGTAAACAAGTGGGCAAGGATTTGCGCAGTTGTAAGGATCTCTTGAAGAAACATCAAATACTTGAAACGAAATTAATGCAGTGGGAACAAAAAGTCAATGACCTTGTAACAATGGGTCAAGAAATGGCACATGAAGGGCATTTTGATGCTCCAAATATCTTAAAAACTAGTCAAGCGACTCAAAAGAAGTAAGTTGAAAGAAAAATATTTGTATTTTTTAGGTCGAAATGAAAAATAGTTTAAAATATTTATAATTAACAATTGTCATGTATAGATTCCAGGGTCTCAAAGAGCCGGCGAAACGTCGACGAGAAGCGTTGGAAGAAAGTTTGCGGTTCCACAAATTTGGTTTTGAGTTAGATGCGGAGTTGCAATGGATCAATGATCATTTACCCCAAGCTTCATCGACTATGATGGGACAGAATTTGCATCAAACACAGTCTTTGCATAAAAAGCACAAAAAGTTCGAGGCAGAAATAACAGGACATGAACCTATGATTATGAAAACTTTAGCATCTGGCCAGACACTGATTGATCAAGATCATCCAGAACAAAAGAAGGTTTGTAACATAATTATGTATACAATTTTTTTACGTCCCAGATATAAATCCATTTCAAATTAAAAAAAAACATCTTCAATATTTAATCTTTTTAAAACCACGTTTGAAAAACAAAGGTGAATCACTACAGCACATTAAGTTTTCTTGCAAAATATAATCACGAAACATTGTTTAATTATCTGGGATGTCACCTAACATACACTTTAATTAATGACAATAAAAATATACATACATAAAGTACAAATGAAATACAGTGATATAATTTTTATATGTAGCTTGGAACTTTTTGCGTCTTTTCATTCGGTTGAGGTAAGAAATAAAATATCCAAAAGCTCACGCATAAGAACAATAGTACAGTAGCGTGTGCTTTTGGATAATGCGTGCTAAAATAAAAAAGCGCAATTTTTAAGTGCTTTTCACATGTGTTTATGGCTTTTTACATCACTTATGTTTTATTTACGTCACCACAAGATTTAGTTATTGTAACACAAAATTTTGTTATGTCAAAAATATTCACAAGCCTTGGCTGTTAATGTTCGCGCATGAAAATCCAACAATTGTATTCACTAAATTGATGTGACCTTCTATGATATCTATTTCAATCAACTAGTACATATATTGCAAGTCTAGGGGCTTGATGTATCAGCACAATATTTGCGAGTTTTTACTAACGCGTGATTTATGTTCACAATAACAGATACAAGAATTGTGCGACACTTTGAACAACGCGTGGCAGCATCTTCAAGAGAAAGTTGCGGAGCGTAGTCATGCTCTCGATTTGTCACTTAAGGCTCAAGAATTCTTCTTTGAAGCTGGCGAGGTAGAAAGCTGGTTAGTCGAAAAAAACGACGTTCTCAGCTCAACCGACTACGGACGAGACCGCGATGCAGCAACAAAACTCCTTACCAAGCACAAGGTATGTATTCTATATTAGAATTTTTATTTTCATTAAACAGCATTCAATAAAGAGAGATTTTCTTTAAAGGCCTTGGAACTCGAGTTAGATACGTATAACGGCATCGTTACGGAAATGGGTAACACGGCAGCCACAATGATCAACGCCAAGCATCCTGACAGCAAAGCTATCGCAAATAAGCAGCAGGCAATTGCTCAGCAGGTGAAGTCTCTGCAAAGACTCGCAGCTTTACGTCAGCAACGTCTTATGGAAAGTATGTACCGCCACGAGTATTTCCTCGAGAGCCGAGAGCTCGAACAATGGATCAAAGAACAAAAGCAAACTGCCGCATCAGAGGACTACGGCCAGGATTATGAACATTTACTGCTCCTCCAGTCGAAGTTCAACGATTTCAAACATAGAATTGAGGCTGGCTCTGAAAGATTTAATCAGTGTCAGGTATTAGCTAAGAAGCTCATTGCTAATGAAAGCCCATACATTCAAGACATTGAGAAGCGTCAGGAACAACTTGGGTAAGAAAATTTGTATTACGTTTAGAGTTTTGGCTTTTTCCTTTTTTTTTTGTTTTTGGGATTGTGTATATAATGGTGTTGTAATTTTAGCATGATAATAATATTAAAATAAAAAAAAAGTATTCCAAATTGGAGTACCCAAATAATTTTTTTAACTTTTTGGTCAAAATAGCGTTTTAATTGGGATGAGGGTATACTAACATTAACAACTTTTTTTGTACATAAACGCACTAGAAATGGCGAGGACAATCCAGTGCTCGAGGTGGTTCAGTTGCATGCATCTGTGTGGTAAGTCGGGGTGTGCTGTTATTTTTAAAAAAATTTAACGAATAATGCTTGGGTATATTGTGTTCGGAATAACAACGGAACACATGGATTATTTTATAATAAAACTGACAATCTACTAGCAAAAGGAGCAGAATAATTTTTAATATTTATTTTATTATTTCAAAACTAGTGAATCATGGCAGCATTTACTAAAACTTGTCCGTAATCGGGAGCAACGACTACAGGCGGCAGGCGAGATCCACCGGTTTCACCGCGACGTGGCAGAGGCCCTGTCACGCATCCAAGAAAAGAAGGCAGCCTTACCGGATGATTTAGGCCGCGATTTAAATTCAGTATTGGCGCTAATTCGCCGTCACGAAGGCTTTGAAAATGATTTGGTCGCCTTGGAGGCGCAACTCCAGGTGCTCGTTGAAGATTCCGCCAGACTCCAAGCTCTATATCCAGGCAACAATGCCGCCCATATTGACCAGCAACAAAAGATTGTTCTGGCCAACTGGGAAGAACTCAAGGAACAATCGGCTCATCGACGCGATCAACTTCAAGCCAGCTGTGACTTACAAAGGTTCTTGACTCAGGTTAGTGACTTTTTCTTGATTTGTGATCAAATGACAATCAGAATTTAGAATAAGTTCGAAATTTAAATAATATTAGGTTCGAGATCTGATGAACTGGACGGCTGGTCTATGTGCGACAATGTCAACACAAGAAAATGTACGCGATGCTGCAAGCGCGCAAAACTTGAAAGCTGAGCATGATGCATTAAAAGGAGAAATTGAAGCTCGAGAAGATACTTTCAGTTCTGTTCTTGATCTTGGTGAAGCAATGGTGCAAACTGGACATTATGCTGCTAGTGTACGTTTCATATTTTATTTAAAAAAGTCATTATTTAAACAAATAATTTTTCTTAGCAATAATTAAATTGTATTCATTTATAGGAGGTCGAAGAAAAATGCAGTCAATTATTGGATGAGCGACAAAAATTACATAATGCCTGGCAGCAGAAAAAGATTCACTTAGATCAACTCATCGATCTTCACTTCTTCCTGCGCGATGCCAAACAACTCGACAATTTGTCCACAACCCAGGAAGCTGCGTTGAGCAACAATAATATTGGTGTTTCGGTCGAGGAGGTCGATGCCCAAATGAAAAAGCATAATGAATTTGAGAAGCTATTGCTTACGCAAGAAGACAAACTGAGTGCCTTGCAGGAACATGGTGGCAAATTATTATCGCAGAACCACTTTGAGGCACGCACAATAGCTAAGCGACTCGACGAGGTGATTCAAAGGCGGGCACGCATACGAGCACTGTGCATTACACGCCGATCTCGTCTTGAGGCCGACCTGTTGTACGCACAATTTGTGCGCGATGTTGGTGAAGCCGAGTCCTGGATTGGTGAAAGACAGAAAAAACTCGAGGCCGAGGCGTCCAAGGGTCAAGTATCTAGTCTAGAGGATAAAATCAAAAAGCTACAGAAGCACCAAGCCTTCCAAGCCGAATTAGCCGCTAATCAGAGTAGAATCGAAGAAATTAAAGTTAAAGGTGAAACTTTATTGACAAAGAAACATCCAGCAAGTGTAGAAATTCGTCAACAGCTGGACCATTTGCTCTCGTCGTGGACGAAACTGTTAATTGAATCCGAAAACCGCGGAAGAGGTCTAGAGGAAGCCCAAGATATTCTTGACTTTAATAATCAGGTTGAGAAAATCGAAGCCTGGATTCGTGACAAAGAAATGATGGTTCAGGCTGGAGAAATTGGAAAAGATTACGAGCATTGCTTGAGCTTGCAACGCAAACTCGATGACGTTGACAGCGATATGCGTGTTGACGACGCTAAGATCTGGACAATTAACGCTTTGGCCGATAAAGTTATTAATCAGGGCAATGATGAAGAAACTAAAACAATCCAGCAACGAAGAGATACCTTGAACAAAAAATGGGTAGGATTAGAAGGAGCCTTGGGAGCTTATCGCGAAACTCTAGCTGGGGCACTCGAAATTCATCTCTTTAATAGAGATATAGATGATACAAATCAGAGAGTCGTTGAAAAATCTTTGGCCATGAATACAAATGACGTTGGAAAAGACTTGGATGGAGTCGACCATTTGCAACGCAAACAGGAAGCTATGGAAAGAGATATGACTGCTATAGAAGGAAAACTGAGAGAGCATCAAAGCGAAGCGCGTAAACTCTCGCAAAAGTACCCCGAAAAAGCTGCCCAAATAAACGCTATTCTCTCAGAACTAGAGACCAACTGGAATGAACTGCAGCGTTTGACGAGTGAGCGTCGGGCGAACCTCAGCCAGGCTTATACCCTACAGAAGTTCCGAGCAGAAATGCACGAGCTCGAAATTTGGGTAGCAGAGACCATCAAGCGTATGAACGAAGCTGAATCACCTGCAACTATCGCGGAAGCCGAGGCCTTACTGGAACTTCACCAAGAGCGTAAAGCTGAAATCGATGGTCGACAGGATACCTTCAAAGCTCTTGGTGATCACGGTCGCAAGCTTCTACCCATGGGAGAGTTTATTCAAGAGAGCTTAGATCATTTGGAAAAGTTACAGCAGGAGCTCAATGATGCCTGGCATTCTGGCAAGCAAAAACTGAAGCAGGCTCATCAGTTACAATTATTTAAAGAACAGGTAAGAGGAATCAAAGACTTTTTGTGGTTAACCATTAATCTGTTATATTACAATTAAAATAACATTTGTTTTTAGGCTAATCAAGCTGACAGTTTACTAGCGACAAAAGAAGCCTTTTTGAACAATGATGATCTTGGCGATTCATTATCCGGCGTAGAGAAACTTATGCGCAAGCATGAAGAATTTGAGAAAATGCTAAATTCTCAAATCGGTAGGATAGATGAACTGGAGAAATTTGCAAATGTCATTCTGTCGGAAGGCCATGCTGATGCTCCGAGTATAAAATCGCGTTTGACCGCAGTGTGTACTCGACGAGATAAGTTGAAGAGCAGCGCTCAAGCTCGACGAAACAAACTAGTGGAGAGCCGTCGTTTACATCAATTTCTTAGGAATGTGGTTGAAGTCGAAGGCTGGTTGCACGAGAAACAGCAAGTGGCAAGTGATGAAAATTACAGGGACTCTACGAATTTGCAGAGCAAAATTCAGAAACATGCAGCTTTTGAAAGCGAATTAGCTGCCAACAAGGGGCGTGTCTCTGCTGTTACCAGTGAAGGTAAGTTATTTTGCAAAAAAGGAAATAAAACTTAAATTCGTAGAGTACTGGGTATTTTTATTCTAAATTTAATATTTTAGGTGAAGCGCTTGTGAAAGAAAATCATTACGCTTCTAAGGAAATACAAGAGCGAGTTAACGATCTAGAGGCTGAATGGGAGCTTCTTCTGGAGACGAGCAAATTGAAAAAGACTCGACTCGACGATGCTTACCAGGCCCTTCTATTTAGCCGTACTCTCGATGAGTTTGAGGCATGGATGGATGAGATTGAAATGCAATTACAATCCGAGGATCACGGCAAAGATTTATCGAGCGTCGCTAATTTATTAAAGAGACACACAAACCTGGAAAACGACGTAATGAGTCACAACGAGGCCTGTGAGTCCATCAAGGAAACTGCAGCCAACTTCCATCGCGCGAAACATTTTATGAGTGAGGAAATTCAAGAAAGAGCTGCTAGCATTATAAACAGGTAAAATACATTTAATAACTAGTAAAACAAGTTTATAGTTACAAGAGAAAATAAACTTGTTATTTTACTTTAAAGGTACCACGGGCTTCAAGAACCAATCCAGATACGAAGGGACAATCTCGAAGACGCAAAGTTGTTACACCAGTTTGCGCGTGATGTGGAAGACGAGTTACATTGGCTGTCTGAAAAAGAAGTGCTGGCAGGCAGTAAAGATCTTGGCAGTTCGCTAACAACGGTACAACGGCTACAAAAGAAGCATCACGCTCTTGAAGCCGAATTAATTTCACGCGAGCCGGTTGTCTCTTCGCTTGCTAGTCGCGCTACCGCCATGGTTAGAAGCGGACATTTTGCCTCAGAGAAGATCGAAGCTCTGTCACGTGAGCTTCAAGAAAAGCTTATGCATCTTCGAGATCTCGCAAGCATAAGAAAGCTGAGGCTGCTCGACGCAGTAGAATCGCAAATGGTAATTGTTTGTTCTTGTGTAATCACGTATTATAGTTATAGAAATAACATTTAATACTTTTTATTTTAGTTCTATGCCGAGGCTGCAGAAGCTGAACAATGGATCAAGGAGAAGCAACCATTACTCACCTCAATGGATTATGGAAAGGATGAGGATTCTGTTCAGTCGTTATTTAAGAAACTTGAAGGCGTCGAACGTGACCTTTATGGTTTTACGGGCACAGTTGAAAATCTGAAAAAATTGTCTAAGGGATTAATAGAAAGACATCATTTCGACAGTAAAAATATCGCATACAAAATGTCAGAAATCGAACATAAATTCGAAGAATTACAAAATCTTAAAGAGAAAAGATCACAAAGGTTACTTGAAAGTGAAAAATATCATAGATTTATTATGCAGGCCGATCAAGTTATAGAATGGATTGGAGATCAAACAACTATTGCAGCATCGGAAGATTACGGTTGCGATGTAGAGCATGTTGAGCTGCTCATCCAAATGTTCGATAATTTCCTCTCGAGCTTAATCAGCAGCGAAAATCGAATGACAGGAATAATCGATGCAGGTCAAAAACTGATTGAGGAAAAAAATCCAGAGTCAGGCAAAATTCATTCGAAAATCGACGAAACCAAACAGCAGTGGGAGGATTTAAAAGAACTGGCACACGCTCGACAAGAAGCTCTTGCTGGCGCCAAGCAAGTGCACGTGTTCGATCGCACGGCTGACGAGACCATCTCCTGGATTCAAGAAAAAGAAGCAACTCTTGGTTCTGATCACGAATACGCCCACGACTTAGAAACTATACAAGCACTTGTCCGTAAACATCAAGGCTTAGATACCGATTTGAAGGCTGTTAAAGAACAGGTTCGTTCAAATCGTATCCTGTTAATGTTATAAAATATATAAAAATTTTAATTTTCTATAAAATCAATATTATTACGTTTTCAGGTGGAATCGGTAATGGAAGAAGCTTCGCGATTAGCCGGTCTATTTCCAGATGCGACTGAACACATTGCAGTTAAGCACGAGCAAGTCGATGAAGCCTGGACTGATTTATTAGAAAAGGCTGCGCAGCGTAAGAGCAAGCTTATGCAGGCTGAACAGCTCCAAGCGTACTTCGATGAGTACCGTGACCTCATATCCTGGATCAACGAAATGGTAGCAAAAGTGACTGCCCCGGAATTAGCACGAGACGTGCCAGGTGCCGAGATTTTGATTAGTCGGCATTTAGAGTATCGGGTTGAAATTGATGCGCACGACGACGCGTTTGCCAAATTTTACGAAGCCGGTCAGAAACTTGTACAGCAAGGACACTTCCTCGCCAAGGAGATTCAAGAAAAAGTGGCCGTGCTCCGACAAAGAAACCAGATTCTAGAGGAAACTTGGGAGCGTAGAAAACTTATCTACGAGCAAAATCTCGACACTCAGGCCTTTAAACGTGAGGCTGAAATGCTAGAGAACTGGTTAGCGAGTAGGGAGCCTATGTTAAAGGATGAACAACTTGGCGAAACCATTGCGCAGGTCGAAGAACTTATTATGAAACATCAGGACTTTGAGAAAACAATAGAAGCGCAGGAGGATAAATTCAATGCTCTTAATCGAATCACACTGGTATGTTAAAGAATTGATAAACTATGCCTAATAATCTTTATAAATTATGGATTGTAAAAAATGTCGTTTTTATAGCTGGAAAAGGCCTTCCAAAAGCAGCTCGAATCAGAAATGGCCGCACGCCAAGCTGAGAAGGAGCGTGTTGAGAAAGCACGTCTTGAAGAACGTAAACGCAAGGAAGTACAAAGAATTACGGAAGAAAGAAAACGGGAAGAAGAGCGTAGACGATTTGTTGAGAATCCTCGTCATGTGTCAAGAGATGAAATGAATGGAACTTACGACCACGAAGCATCAATGGACAGGTTTTTATAATTTTATTACATTTTTTCATACCAGAAGAATTGAAATAATATCAACTATTTATTTTTTAGTACTGCATCGCCAATAAAGAGTGAGGCCAGTGATAACTCACAGAATAGCACACCGAATAAGTCATATGGTGGTTTACATCACATGCTAAGTGACAGGCTTCGACGAAGTAAGTAACGACCATAGTTTTAACTTAATTATTAATTAATGTAACGAAGTATTTCTAAAAATTTAATATTTTTTGGATTTAGCATCTGCAGCTGATATCAAACGAGCTGAAAGTATGAAGGTAGACACAAAGAAACCAAAGAGAACACCAAGCTTTACAACGAGACGCAGAACGCAAAGTTTCAGAAAGCATCAGCGGATAGAAAATGTCGATTCGTTACCGCCAGTTGAAATTCAAGGTGTATTAGAAAGGAAACACGAGCTCCAAAGCGGTGGCAAAAAAGCAGCCGTTCGATCGTGGAAACCTTATTATACAGGTAAAAAATTTATTCTCTACAATGTATGGTCAAATTAGGTTTTTGTTATAAAATAACGCATTGAATTTTAGTTTTGTGTGGACAACTATTGTGTTTCTTCAAAGATATTGACGATTTCCAATCAAGTAAAGCTGCTACAGCCCCTATTAATATATTTAACGCCACTTGCGAGAAAGCCGAAGATTACACAAAACGGAAAAACGTATTTAGACTAAAATGTACAGACGGCTCCGAATTTTTATTCTTATCGACAAACAAACAGGATATGGAAGACTGGGTGAACAAAATTTCATTCCATGCCAAATTGCCACCAAGTCTGCAACTCATGAGTTACGATGACTCGCACAAGGTAAATAGAAATCTATAATTATCAATAATTATTTACGTGTTGATATTGAAATTTTACTAAATTAAAAAAAAACAGAACTTGACACCTGATCACGCGGATGATGCACCATCGACCGGCAGCAGCCACGCTTCGACGCCCGAAATGGAGCGTAAAAACTCAGTGATTAGACGTGATGTGCCTTCGAGTCCGAATAAGCCCCAGGCAGAGTTTCCCCTCCAGCAACAACACCATCATCACCAACCGCAACATAACAAGAAACGACTGGAAGCCCGTAACTCGGATAGCTTGGCAAGGACGCCGCCGGATACTCAACCGCAAAAAGAGTTTTTGCAAAAGCACATGCAACAGCAACAACAGCATCATCATCATATGATGCAAAAACCCATACAGCAACAAGCGAGGCAGCACGATCAATTCATTCAAAGGGAGCAACAGTACATGGTGCATCCTAGCGATAAACCACCAATTCCGCCTAGAGGAGCTCCGCCACCGGTACCCGCACGATCGCCGAGTTTTGACAACTCGGTACCACTCAGGCGCAATGGTAAAAATCGTGATAATTATTATTCGGTACATTTTCGATTAAGTGACGGAAAGACATTTTAAATTACTTACCTTTTCAGATGTAGAACATTATGGTCAACAGCAGACCAGGCCGCAATCTTATCAGCCATCGGGCACAAATGTAAATGTAAATGGTACATCTGGTCAATATAATACAAAAGACGGTTGGCATAGACAACCGGGCGTTGATCATAATGCTCATTTTCAGCAACAAGGTATACGCACTGCCAGTAAAATGATTGTTCCAAGTGATCTTCTTACTGCAACAAGAAAACAATTTACTAATTAATGTATTTTTATTTTAGAAATAGTGCCACCCCTACCATCATCAGCTCCCCCTCCATCAAATAAAACATCTCATTGGAGTAGTCCCCACGAAAGTAATTAACCTTCAATCTTACTTTATGTATTAATAAAATTAATAGTATTAATATCGTAAACTAAAAAACAAATATTTATTTTATATTTTAGCGTACGGAAATTTACCGGCTAATACGAGGCAGGTGAGTGAAGTATTGATAAAATTCTAAATTTAATAAATTCTTTGTTAACAAAATAAAGAAAATTGCATTATTGGTTTTAAAGGTACCGACCCAGCAGCACCAAATGAACACATATACTAACAGGCCTACTTCTCTACCTCCGTACGTGCCACCACCAATGGCATCATCGCCTACTTCGCCCGCAAATATTTCAGTTGTAGACGGTAGTGGCAGACGAGCATCTGAAAGCGGCTCAGAGAGCGAGCATAGCTTCAGCGGATCGCGCAAGGACCGCGACTACAAGAAAAGTTCTGTTTTGAGCAATTTGTTTGGCAGGCGGAAGAAGCCTTCGCAACAATAATCGCGTGAAATTTGGTGTCAGCTGGACTGCGAGATTAATTATTTTTCTAATGTAAAATTAAATTTTTTTTTTTGAGTATTTGTTAGTTTTCAGATTATTCTTGTTCGCGTGACATTGATCGATTTTTTGCGGGCTTGATGCTCTGGACCGCATTTAAATCATGTGAATAATCATTGTATCATTACGTTTTGTAATATTATTTTGTTGACACGGTCAAGTTGAGTTATTGTTGCACTCGCTCGCATATTACTAAGAAGTTTAAAAGATATTTTAAAATTTGTGAATGTCCGGAGTTTAACAATAAGGAAAAAGTAATTAAAGTTCCAGAACATCCGTCATATAAGCCAATAAGTAACAATAATCAAGCTAGAGAAATCAAAATCAATTAGCAATGAACCAATTGATATAAATATGAAACACATACTTTAGCTTGAAATGTACCTGACCATGTTTTGAAAAAAAAAAGAAGAAATAATAATAAATAAGATTATAAACTGGATTGTAGCGCAAGAGATTTGTATGTTTATTTTGTAGATGATTTAATATATGTTTAAAAGTGTTGAAAAATATTGTATATTCACGGCTACTAATCGGGATCAATTAATGTATTAAGATATACGTTGTATGAAATCAAAACTTATATTATAATATAGTTTTGGAGTATAAAAAAAGCTTATATTTTGTAAGAATGAAACACCATAGTGAGCTATATAATGTGTAAAGTTTTATGCTTAAATAATTATATATGCATATAGTCAAAACTGAAATTATTTTTTATTATTTATGCTATGCTTTGGTGTCGTAAAACTAATACCTCATAAGATTTATAATAAACTTTAATTAATAAAGATGCGACTGATTTAATTTTTCATGAGTGTCGAAGTTTTTTTTTAAAATTATTTACATTATTTGTTAAGAAAAGAAAAATGAGTATTATAATTTTTTAAAAATAAAATTCTAATTATTTTCCAAAACGAAGAAATTAATTTAAATCTTTCGAAAGTTTATTTTTTTCTACACAAATCACGCTCGATCACGAAAAGTTAATTAACAATAATGATAAACGGAGAGCAGAGAGTTGGGCGCGCAATATATAAAACATTTTGCTCAGTCGGCAGGAGTAGATAACTTTCTCTCGCAAGTTGCGAGGACTGCGAGCTGCGCGTCAGTAAAAGCGGCAAACGGCGGGGGTGAAAGAGTGAGAAAGAGAGAGAAGTAAAAAGAAGACGAAGAGAGAAAGAGAGAGATGGAGAGAGGCAAAATGAGCGAGAGGTGAGAGGTAGCCTACCGCAGCGCCAGTGTAGCTCGCGTTCGCGTTCTCCGTACTACCCCACAGTACAGTGTCGCTGCTCCGCCCGATATACAGCGAGAGCGAGAGAGAACGACGAGTCGTCGTTCCCTCGGTTTTTTCCCCCTATTGTTTTGCTTGTCAGGGGTGACTGCGCGGCGAGCGGGCCGCGGTGCTCGTGCAACCTTACCGGCCCTGGGCATTGCTGGGCTTGCTCCAGCTTGTAGCAGTAAGCCTCCTCAGCTGCGCCGTAGTCGTCGTCGTTGTCGACGTTACTCTCGACACCCGTGCATCGATGCATCACCGAGATCAGCAGCAGCGGTAAAGAACTGTGATCGCCGCAGCACCTGTGTGACTGGACCGCATCATCCGAGCCAGCATCTCAGCCGGTGCAGCAATACCACTAGCGCAAGAGCAGAGAGCAACCAGCAGGAGGAGGCGGAGGAGCAGAGCAGTGCGCGTGTGGTCGGTGCGCGGGTGGCGCGGAGGCGAAGCTGGCGCCGAGCATCAACGCGCGGATGCCGGAGCAGCAGCGGCGGCGCCCAGCTAGTCCTCGGCGCCTCGGCTGCTGAAAGAGAGAGAGTCGAGCTCACGAGGGCGCGCGGGACATGCGATAATAATGGCGTCGTCCCAGGATGCTTGGTATCTCTCGCTGCTCGGGCTCGCCGAGCACTTTCGCACCTCGAACCCGCCGAGCATAAAGTCCTGCATCCAGTGCCTCCAGGCTGTCCTCAACTTCAAGCCGCCGCCGCGCGTCGAGGCGCGCACACATCTACAGCTCGGCAACATCCTTCTCACGCACACCAAAAACACCGATCTCGCACGCACGCATCTTGAACGCGCGGTAAGTACCCCTTGTACCCCCCTCACTACCGCCGCCGCCACAGTTTCCAACACCGTTATATTATTATTGTCATTTTTATTGTTATCACTGGTCGTTATCATCTTCTTCCTCCTCGTCCTCATCTTTCTTACGCTCTGTTTTCTTCCTACTTCTTCCTTATCCCTTATTGTTTTTACCGTTTTTTTAGCGCTGGCTCTGATTACATTACATTCCTTTTCTACCGTTCGCCACCCGCCCCCGCTCTATACCCTATTCACCCGCTTGTTTTCGCACTTAACCTCCTTTTTCATCGCGTACGGAGACGCGCAATTTTAGCTTATTTGTTAAATTGTTAAATTAACGCGCCAAACCGTTTTCGAACGACATATGTATATCGCAAGTTGTTTTATTTACTTCTCAAATATTAAATCTAAAGATTTAATTTTTTTTATTTACTTTTGTACTTGTTAGTTAATTAAAGAAAAACTACAAATTTTTAATATCTAATAATTTTAAATAATTGTTTTTTTTTATTTTTCATAATAATAAGTAGTTTGGGTAAATAACAAAAAAAATTAATTATTGTTTTTTTTCCAGTGGTCACTGAGCCAAACAATAAATTCATTTGACGATGTAAAATTTGAGGCAGCTAGTGTATTAGCAGAACTTTATGAACAACAGCAGCAATCTAGTTTGAGTCAGTCAATTTTGCGTAAGGCTATTGAATTATCACAGCACAATGTCTACTGGCACTGTAGACTTATATTTCAACTTGCCGTAAGTTTATCTGTATTAATATTTAATTTTATATTTATTTAACATGAATATATATGTATTTAATACTTTATATATTTCTTTGCAGCAAATACATGCATCTGAAAAAGATTTAAATGCTGCAGGAGGGTTGCTTGCAGTTGGTGCTGATTATTCTCAAATAAGCAATGCAAATTACACAAAAGTATTGTTCTATCTTAGTCGGTGTATGTTACTGTTGATTGATAAGAAATTTTTAGAAGCTTCACAGTTACTTGGTACAACTGGACCACAAGTAGAAAATTGGCAAGGTAATCCACATCAAAAAGAGTATCTGAAAGTCTACTTTTTAATACTCCAAGTTTGCCACTATTTAGTTTCTGGACAGGTAATTTTTTTATTGCATCTATGTTTATTTATATAATAATAAAAAGTAAAATTACTAATACGTCTTATTGATTACAGGTTAAAAGTGTTAAACCATTCCTAAAACAACTGCAACAAAGTATACAGGCAATAATGGCCCCATCGTGGCCTGCTGATGAAATTGTTGTGGGTCCTAATATAGGAGATATGTTTATATGGATGCCAAAGGAGCATCTTTTTATTTTAGTGTATTTAGTATCAGTAGTGCATTCTATGCAATCTGGCTATATGGATAAAGCCCAAAAATATACAGACAAGGCACTTGCTCAAATAGAAAACTTAAAACGTATGTATTTTTATAAATTATATAAATATGTAGAAATAATATATATAATTTTTTACTTTTTTCAGTTGTTGATAATAAACCAATATTGTCAGTCTTTCAATTAATACTATTGGAACACATAGTTATGTGTAGACTTGTTATGGGCCACAGAAGTACAGCTCTCTCTGAAATTTCTCAAGCTTGTCAGTTATGCAGGCATCATCCCAGGTTATTTCAGAATCATAGGGCACAATTGCATGTATTACTTGGCTTGTATGCCATGTCTATGGATTGTACAGGATCAGCAGAAGCTCAACTTATAGCTACGCTAAATGTAAGCAATATACTACTACATTTTTAGACTTTACATTATACAAGAATAGACCTATTTAATTAATACTGAATTTTTTTATTAGACAACACAAGAGCAAGAATTGGTTACATTTGCAAATTTAAATTTAGCAATTGTATACATAAGGGGTAGAAAAGAAAATGAATTAGCAACATTAATGGAAAGGATAAACCCAGAATCATTACCATCATTTTCACATTCTATACGGGCTGCAGCATACTATGTGCAAGGTCTCCAGGCATTTTTTGGAGCTCGATATAATGAAGCCAAGTAAATGCACATTTCAACAATTAGTTAAAACATTTTCTCTATGTATTTCAGTTACTTATAAATTTTTTCAATTTTTAGGAGGTATCTCAGAGAAACTCTAAAGATGGCAAACGCTGAAGATTTAAATCGGCTAACATCGTGCAGTTTAGTACTTCTTGGTCACATTTTCCTTTCATTAGGAAATCATAGAGAATCTATGAATATGGTTACACCTGCGATGCAATTAGCATCCAAAATACCCGATGTTCATGTACAAATATGGGCAACAGCAATTTTAAAAGGTATGAGATTGAAATGAATTTTATTTATTTTAAGACAAAGCAAACTAAACATATTAATTTTGTAAATTTTAATTGTAGACTTGCATAGAATATGTGGCGATCATAATCGTGAGAACGAAGCGTTTCAAATGCACCGTACGTTTTCACAAACGCTTCTTACAGACCAATTCCAGAGTACGCAAATGAACCAACACTCACCATTACTTCAATGGATTGATGGTCCTTTGCCCATATTACCAAATAATTCACCTGCTTCGACGTCGCAGCCAATGCGATAATGTACAGAAAAACTCGCTATATTATAATTTTCGTAAACTAAGGGTTACTGTACAAAAATTTGTTCATATCTAAAAAGTATCGAAATTCGTTTTTGTGTATCGAAATTAAAAACAACTAGAAACTTGCACTCCAAAACTTACGTACAAATTTAAAATAAGCAGGTTATAAAAAAAAAAAAATTAAGCCTGACAAAATGGAAAAGAAATATTTGTCAAGAGTTGTACAAAAATCATTTTGTATACAAAGTAAAAACCGAATGTTTATGAATAAATAGATTTAAGTAACTTTTTTATGAATGTGTGGCTAGTTGTGTAAATGTAAATGTTCTTACTAAAACTAGTAATTTTATTTGTATATTTTGCTTTTTATTTCTAAACTACTTACATGAACTTTATAGCATACAATCTACATTATAACCATCGTTGAAATCAATTCCATTTTTTTATCATTAATAAAAATTGACAAAACAATGTAATGAATAGTTATTTTGAAAATTTGAATTTACTTCTACAATAAGTTATTGATGAACAAAAGATTATAGTTATTGATAAAAGTGCTGTGAAAATTAGAAATATGAGCATTTTTATTAGAGAAATAAAAATTAAAAATTTATAAAACTTGTGCATTTGTATAAAAACTAAAAGATAAAAATTGAGAAAGATTTATATGAAAAAAATTATTAAGATTTGACTTTTTCCTAATATGCAATTTATTTTACCATTTTTTCATGATTTATTGATAGTATCATATAAAATAATGTTAAAATTGTAAATAATTTATGAAAACCTTATACAGATCTCAACCATGTTTCATCAAAAGTTATTTGTCTATATTGTACTTTTTATCAAGTTACATAAAATAAATTTATTTAATTTAAAAATAACAATTTCAGTGTATTCCAATATATTTATTTTGAAAAATTTAATAGTTTTCTGTTTTTTTAAGTTGCAATAATTTAAAAAAGATACTTTATTGTTATAGATATAACACCAAGAAAGAAAGAAAAATATTAGTCGAATAATGTTTTGTACAGTAATGTAAATACACATAAAGTTAAATGTTATATATACTATGGTTTATAAGATTTCATGTTGCTTGCGTCTTATGTATCTATTTATCTATGTCTGAAAACAATTGTATTTATTTTCTATACCAAACTTGAGCTGTCTGCATTCGTTTAATTTTTCTTTGCAATTGAAGAAATCCATAAAGTAGTGCCTCTGCAGTAGGAGGGCAACCTAGCAATTTAAATCAATATAAGATATTTTGTAAAATTGACATGCTTATAAACACTTACCGGGTACATATATGTCTACAGGTATAAGCCTATCGACGCCTCTAACGACAGAGTAACTGTAGTGATAGTAACCACCTGCATTTGCACAGCTACCCATGGAGATGACCCACTTAATATCCGGCATCTGATCGTAAATCTTCCTTACAGCTGGTGCCATTTTATTTGTCACAGTCCCAGCCACAATCATACAATCGGCTTGCCTTGGAGAGGCTCTAAAGACGATGCCAAATCTGTCCATGTCGTAGCGGGGCGCGGCCATGTGCATCATTTCTATGGCACAGCAGGCCAAGCCAAAGGTCAGGGGCCATATGGAACCTTTAATTTGATTCAGAGCTTAAAGAGATTTGTACCTAACAAAAGTAATGATAATCATAAAATAGGACATACATTTTCTTCCCCAGTTTAGTATATCGTCGAGTCGCGCGACCGCGTATTCAAATACCAAGGGTTTGTTTTGGAATGGACTGTAAGGATCCCGTTTCTCTTTTTTAGCTTTGACTGGCTTACACTCGGCTTGGTCAACTTCGCCTTCCTCCTTTTTTTTCCTTTTGAGTTTCTTGAAGAAATGTCTGGTCTGTTCAAGTTCAAGATTTCGCGTTATTTCGCGCCTCTCCAAGGCCAAAAACTGTTTCATGCTACCTGCTAATGGTAACCGGTTTGTGAATCGGAAACAATTTGATTTGAGAATTCGAACTAAATCTAGATTGTTTTTCGGTTAAACAATCTTTATTAAAATCGTATTTTAGCAATTTAAAAAAAAACCTAAGTAAATAATAAATAGGTATTTTGTGCAACTTACGTTTCCCGAGAAAAGAGCGCAACATCTTCTCGGCAACGACACTAAACATTTCGTCGAACTAAACAGGCTACCTATTCAAGTAAAGTTCAAGATTGCAAAAACTTTCGGTTTTCTTGTTGTCATGCCTAGTTGCTTTTCTCCCCCGCCTTCACTCCCCCTCTCACTCTCGATCAGCGTTATTCAACTTTTTCTTCTTTCACAACTGTCAATGGCTTTTAATTGATACTTTCATATTCGGAGTCCTGTTTCTTAGTTAATTATTTTTTAAGATGCGTTGAATAATTAGATCCAGTGTTTTTAGAAGAATATAGGTATAAGTTATTTTGATATAATGAGTTTGTGAGTTTCCTTCCCCCGTTTCTGAGAAGCAATACAAGCCGCCCTTTTATACTGTTGTAGTGCGAGCTTTTTGGCGCGATTCATTTGTCTTGCAGACACAAGTTTTGACAAGTCGAAGTAATTGCTTAAATTTTGGTATTTTGGCAAAGCCTTATTATTTTTCTTTAATAATTTAGTCTATTGTTTTATTTTTCTTTAATAATTTAGTCTATTGTTACGGAAAAAACGTTATGCGTGAATCGGTCGTTTTTGCCAATGGTCAGAATCGGCCATATTTCAACAAAAATGATCATGAACTGCCAGATTTCTTTAAAAGGTGAGGTTACCGAATGTTGTACTTTCAAAAAGTGATAATTTAATCTCGAATTACAACTTATTGTTTTTACAGATATGAGATATAAAGTTTTATTTACTTAGAGGTTACATGAGACAAATAACCTTTTAGCAAACTATTGCAGATTTGCAGATGGCATAAAATAGGTATGTAGAATTTTGAAAACTTACAAATTACTGTAACATAATTTAAAACATCTATAACAAAATATAAAGTATGAAAAACAAATCTTAAAAAAATTTTAAATTTTATTCTAATAAAATTTATTGATCAACAAACATTTTTTGTACAGAAATGAAAATAAAATAGTAAATGTAAGGTTTACGATTTAATGTTACATATACCATAAGTTTATAAGAATTTATTATACAAGGGCCTGACATAACTATTTATCTATGGTTCCAAAATAACAATTTTTACTTTCTATACCAAACTTGAGCTGTCTGCATTCGTTTGACCTTCTTTTGCAGTTGTAAGACTCCATAAAGCAGAGCTTCAGCCGTTGGAGGACAACCTATCAAATTATTTTAATAATGTCAAAAGTGGTAATTGATTATTTTTATTATGACAAGCAAACTTAGCACTTATGAATAACTTACCAGGTACGTAAATGTCTACAGGTATAAGCCTATCACAGCCTCTTACAACTGAGTAACTGTAGTGATAATAACCACCTCCATTTGCGCAGCTACCCATGGAAATGACCCATTTAGGATCTGGCATTTGATCGTAAACCTTTCTAAGGGCAGGTGCCATTTTGTTTGTGACAGTCCCAGCTACAATGATAACATCAGCGTGCCTCGGTGATGCTCTGAAGACAACACCAAATCTGTCCATGTCATACCGTGGGGCAGCAATGTGCATCATCTCCACGGCGCAGCAGGCCAAACCAAAGGTCAGGGGCCAAATAGAACCTGTAAGTCAATCATATGAGTAAGCAAACGAGTCTTGGAAAATTTGTCATAACAAATTTCTTACCTTTCCTTCCCCAATTTAGCAAATCATCCAGCCGTGCCATCGCGTATTCTACCACGCTAGGCTTGTTCTGGAAAGGGCTGTAGGGTTGAGGCTTATCTTGCGTGGCCTTCTGAGGTACAGCTTCGGTGGCCAACTGTCTGGCCTGCTCCAGGAGTGGACTTTGCGTCCCGACGATCGCAACATTTTTGCGTGCCACCAGAGCCAGGCCCTGCTGGAAGGTATCTGAAAATAATGGTACGTATTTAAGCTAACATATACTTTTGTTTTGGAGGAGTCAAGCCGTAAACAAGGGGTAACGGCCGAGCGGACAGATAATAAGCGCGCTTAGGTTATGCAAGTAGCTAGCAGTGCGTCGTAGGAGCTAGCTATATGGAGGCGTAGGCCCAACAAACTGGCCCAAGCGACCACCAGGAAGCACTCGCGCAATGTAACAAGCCAAAGAGCTGAACTTACGGTTCGCAATGAGTGAACGCAACATTTTTCCGACGACGACAAGTCGACTTCTCGCCGAGCTAGCCGACGTCGCAGACGGAGAGCTGCGGGTGGCTCTTGACGTCGTCTGCTTACCCGGGGCAACCTCGCGCAATCCGCGCGCCCGACGAGACTGCGTCTCCGGACGCTAGATGGCGGTCGGGGTCTTGCGCAACGCCGCGCGACTTCGAGCATGCAGCATCACCATTTTAACAACAGCGCAATACTTAATTGGCTCTTCCCTCTTGCTTTATGTATTTACCGTTTTATTTTTGTTCCGTCGAATTTGGCCTGTCTAACTGCGCGTCCTTTCTTTGGCGATTTGTTATTTTTCATAATATGTTAGTCAGAGCGAGTTGATCGATAATATTTTTTATGCGGTTGTACTTGCACAATTTTTCCTGAAAATTGAGCTTTGTGTCTGTTGGCGAATGGCTACGCTTATTTTCGTTATTAATGGAGCTCGCGCGCGGTTTATTGTCTCGGAAATCAATTTTTATCGAACTGATGTTGCTCGAGGTTTAATGCTGCACCGTTAAAACATCTTTTATGCATGTTATTTGAGAAAACAAGGTTTATTAATGGCACGTCAGGCCGTTTACCTTGTTAAAGTACGCTTTGTCGCGCGAGAAAAAAATAGCTTGAAACTACAATTGATACGCCGATTACATCTCGGAAACAAAGTTGTCCGACTGTTGCCTGTACGTTTCTCACCGACGCGATTTACTACTTCTCGTTAGCCATTCCACTTTTTGATAAACCCTACTCTCTCGATTTTACGTTCGTTTCTTTTTAAAACTTGTTTTTTTTTACATGCTACCGAAGTAAAACGTAAAAAGGATTAAAAAAACCGACATGTTAAAAAAAACTCAAAATTTATATTCGGCAACGTCTTTTATTTGGACACGTAGCTTATTTTTGTCAATTAGCTCGCATTATCTCAAAGTTCGATCGCTAACCGACTGATTAATGCAGCGAAATGAATACGCGAAAGACACATGTCACTTTGGGCCTTTTCAATTTCTCTTTATCGAGCTCTGCGCTCGTTTCTGATTAACACATCAATTTAGCTTGAGACACTGGAGCTGTATGTATTGATAAAGGTTCGATAATAACGAGTAATTTTCTAGTGAATTATGATAATGACGACATAATTTTTTAGCATCCCGGGCCAGTGGTATATAAAAATTTGCCGATTGACAGGGCAAATAACGATCCAAGTACTAATTTTTTTTTTATGATTCACGCGTTTATCACAGAATTTCGGTGAGTTATCGAGCAATGAAAAATTCTAATATTCAACTTTTTCGAGTAATCCGAATAATATTTTTCGTTGAGTATTCTTTCTTTCGATAAAAATCAAATAATTTTTGGCGATTACGCATCGACGCGCAATTAACGAGAACCTAGTGTTAACACAACGCCAATGTTGCTCGCGTCTGCTCGAAAATCATTCACATCTCTTTATAAATACCAAAAGTGGGATTTTCACGATTGACTCATTAGAGATTAACCAAGACGTCTATCTTGGAAACGCTCTCTACGTACACTCGTTTAACCGTCTCATTCAAAGTTTTCGAGGCTTTGAAGCTCGCCGACGTCCATTTCTCAATAAAATTCCCGTAAACTTGTTTTTTGTCCGTCGCGTTAAACCGTAGCGTGTTCAGCTCGTTAGAATAACAAGCGCACTGCGACGGCCTATTCCGTTGGTCGCGAGTCTTCCCCAGCCGCGGAAAAGCATAAGCCCCGAAGATTGAGAGGCTTGAGAGATGCAGGTGGAGACGCGGGTGTCGGGGCCCATTGTACACGGGCGCGATCCTCGGGGCTCTATACCTCATTTGCCTGTGAATGCGCGAGGGAGCGAGAGTCTGGGTGGCGCGCGCGCGGCTTTATGCGCATTATCGACGCCTCTATTCTCCCGAGACTTTACCTCTTTCTTTCCCGGCTCCCCCTCGCTCGGCTCTTTTTTTTATTTTTCACCTTCGAACAAAAAAAGAAGAAAGAGAGAGAGAGGAACGAGGACGGAAAGCAGGCACTACTCGGCTTCGCGCTATCCGTCTGGCATTGCCGATGCCACGCGGGAATCGTTGTCGCGTATACCCCGCTCTTCTTTTTTCCTTCTGTCCACAATGGAAAATTCATAATTTCCATGCCGAGCTCGTCTTTCTCTTTCTCGTGCCTTACAAGCGTAGGAGGAGGAGTGCGGAGAGTCTGAAAGAGGCGAAATTTTTATGCACGCGCCGGAAGTCGATGGCGCGTTCTCTCGCCGATGAATAATGTTAGGCGCGCGCGAGCGTGTGGCGATAGGGGTGTGGCGGCCGATCGACTGTATAGAGAGCCTCTCAAAAAATCACAAGGTGCATCAATTTTTGCCTACTTAACAGCCGTTTAAGCCCCGGACAATACAGCCCGTTTATTCGGCTACACATACGTATACAGAGGTGGACGAGGAGAGGGGGTAATCGGCACAGGCCCGCGGGGCCTTATAATTTCGGGGGGCGCTCGAGGAGGAGGAGGTGGTTGATCGGTAGGAGCGGGCGTTTGCTGGATGATGAACGAGCCCGATAATTTGCGGTCGACGGTGGCTGGGGCGCGGGCGCGTTAGGAGAGGGATCGGTAGGATGGATGGACGCGGGGGCGCCCGCCGACCGTTTGTACCGCTTAGGCTAATGAGGCCCAGATGCAGCGGCGGCGGCGTCGGAGCGATCGAGTGGCAGCAAGCCGGCGCCCCCGCGGAACAGCAAAAAAAACGAAGGGGTTCCGCTCGATGCTATCGGCGCGCGCGGTTGCCCCGCTACCGGAGATCTCCTCCGCCGATATAATACGTATGGGGGGAGGCGTTCGATCGGAGAACGGGAGAGAGAAAGCCCTTCATGCCCGCGCGCAGATGCGCCGCGACACCGTGATCTACGGCGCCTAGCACACCCCCTTTTGTTCTGCCCCCTCTCTCCTGTATCTCTATACATACATACGTAAAGGTATAGAAGCGAAGAGCCGATTTATATCTGATCGGCGCATCACTCAAACGGCTCGCGCACGCGCCCGTTTATTTCCTACTCCTCCTCCTCCTCCTACTCGTTCAGCAGCAGCTCTTTCTCTTTGGTTATACACAGGGCTGCTCCTACTGCTGCCGCCGCCGCCGCTGCTACCGACTCGGCTGCAACTCTTTATTTTACGGCCGGCGGCTTTTCTGGCGCACCTTGCGCGCCGATTGCCGCCGCGGATATATAGCCTCTCCGTTTTCTCCCCCCTTCTACTCCCTCATCTCTCAAGCCCGGGCTGGCTTTTCCGACACACGCGGTACATCTATAAAGCTATACGCGAGGATGGGGTTATGACGAGCGAAGAGAGAGAGAGAGAGAGCGCACACCTGCGTGGAGTTATGAAAGCGACGGACGTGTACGCGCGGCGTCGTTAATTCACGCCCAGAAAAACGGAGGCGCTCTCTCTCTCTCTCTCTTTCGCCTACAGTATGTATACGCGGTTAGCGGTCCGTAAATGCTCCGGGGGAATCTCGCCCGAGCGCGTGCACCTACTACTGCCCCCGGGTAATTAGTGATTTTTTTTCGAGATAAAGAATTGGCCCCTTGCCTCTTTCTGCGTTCGCGAGAGAGAGAGAGGATTTGCTTGTCAGGCAGACGCAAGACACGAGCGTAGGGGGAGAGAGAGAGCTTTGGCTGTGTCGTAAAAAATTTTAATTTATTATTCAATAAATTATCGGCCCTCGAATCAACGATTTTAATCTTTCTTATATTCTTCCTTCGTCTTTTATAAATACTCCGGTATTTTCCGGTGCTTGACTCTTGCGCTTGTTGCTCGAAATTTCATGATTAATAGATTCGCAAGACGTTGGCCGTTGAGTATTTTGATTTATTCGAATCATCCGAAAGTATACGTTTAAAGTTTTTTTTAGAATCGACGCTCGACGCTTTACTGAAACGTTACATTTGGAAATCGCGGAAATCGCTTGGCGAATAATTACGCCGCGCTTCTCACCTGCATTATTAAAAATCGTTTACGTAATGCCCACATTTTATATATGTCGTGCGAGAGATTGCATATAAAATAATGACTCTTGGAATTATGACCGCGTGAAAAGCAAAAATTTGCGTTTAATATTTTTCAATTAAATTTTTTTACGCCCGCCCGCATTTTTCTGATTTACACGCTTACGGCAGCCGTTATCGGTGAAACGGTTGTGAATAAACGGTTTTTATATATCTTTGCCAAGATTTCGGCTTGTTGACTTTTTTTTCTGCGTCTATTCGAAATAACAATTTTTTTAAGACTGTTATTTTTGAGAAATTCGGTACTCGAGATACATAAATTATTGGTTTCTCAATGGTTTAAAATAAAATCGATTGAATTTTAGTTCATGATATAGATATTCGTTTAGAATTCACAGCGTTACTTCTTCTTTTTTTAATAACAATGACTTGCCTAAACTAATCAAACCGTCGCTAAAGAGTTTTTCATTGGAAACACATGTCTCTGCGAGAAAGAGAGATAGATGTGTTCCGTAAACACAAACGAAAAGAAAAAAAAAATAATTAAAACACTAATATCGCCGGCTGCAAAGAGTCTTAGCAATCAAGCGTATAGCCGGGTAGCTCATTACGACGGAGGCGCGTATGGTTTAATGCGAAAGGAGTTTATCAGCGCGAAAAATCGGAGCGCCGACGGAGAAAGAACAACGGCCCGCCGCCGCAGGTGGAATTCCGCGAGTGGGCCTGTCGTAGCCGGCGGCGCCGGCTGCAGGCCTTAAAGGAAGAAATCTGGGCCGCGGCGATTTCGGGAGAAAGACGGAGAGAGAGAGAGAAACCAGGCCACGCGCAAGCTGCGGGGCTCTGTGTGTTTTTTGCGAGCGCGCGACGATGGGTGGGGTTAATTTATCCTACAATCGATTGTTCCGAAAGGTAATAATTCCGAATTTTATAAATACGAAAAATAAATATGCGAAAGGTTATTTTTCA